>BPLQ01009579.1:601075-909327 GCA_021605075.1 Caerostris darwini | reverse complement strand
CCGTGGCCTGGTCCGATGAGTCACGATTTCAGTTGGTAAGAGCTGATGGTAGGGTTCGAGTGTGGCGCAGACCCCACGAAGCCATGGACCCAAACTGTCAGCAAGGCACTGTTCAAGCTGGTGGTGGCTCCGTAATGGTGTGGGCTGTTTTTTCATGGCATGGACTTGGTCCTCTGGTGCGACTGGATCGAACATTGACTGGAAATGCTTATGTTCAGCTACTTGGAGATCACTTGCAGCCATTCATGGACTTCATGTACCCAAACAACGATGGGATTTTTATGGATGACAATGCGCCATGTCACCGGGCCACAACTGTTCGCGATTGGTTTGAAGAACATTCTGGACAATTCCAACGAATGATCTGGCCACCTAGATCGCCCGACATGAATCCCATCGAGCATTTATGGGACATCATCGAGAGGTCTGTTCGTGCCCAAAATCCTGCACCATCAACGCTTTCACAATTATGGACGTCTATTGAGACAGCATGGCTCAATATTCCTGCAGAAGACTTCCAACGACTTGTTGAGTCCATGCCACGTCGAGTTGCTGTACTTCGCCGGGCGAAAGGAGGGCCGACACGATATTAAGAGGTATCCCATGACTTTTGTCACTTCAGTGTATATTGTATATATATATATACATCGGTGTACCTCGGACTCCACTTATGTATAGTATAAAGACCAGCGCTGAAATGATGTCATTGTCTTTCGAGAGCACTGTTAGGGTAGCTGATCCCGATTTGAGTGTCGCATAATAGGAAATCAGGAATTTATAACGAATATACATTCTAGTTAAATGCATAATTTCTTTAACAGTATGCCTAATAACGATTTGTAATCCTTTTAAAGATATCCATGTCTAATAAAGATTTCTACTCATTTTATATTAATATGCACTGCAGCCATCACCATTAAAAGAATAAAAAAACTTTCTTCATCGCAAACTCTTTCAAGTGGCATCATTATCACACTTTTAAGTTTCATTTATTAACTCTTTTGATGTTATAAGATTAAAAACATACTTTCATCGAAATTTTGAACGTTTATATTTTACGATTACATTAAAATCCCCCCCCCCCCCAAAGAAATGCGTTTTCAAAGCATTTTTAAAATTCTATTAATATAAATATTGAATTTATATTTCTAAATATAAGCGAACACTGATTTGCAACTTTTAGAACAGATTTTGTTTAGTAACCGAAACAGCAAAGATAGGGTACAGGCGTCTTCATGACGTAAGCACTGCACTTCCTATCCTAAAACGCAAGCAGAGGTACAGTCCAAAATACGAAAGCCCATATTTCAATAAACGTCGAGCTTAACAGCTTGATTCAGATGACATTGGAATGTGCAGTCAACGACTGAACTTAATAAATTGTCGAAAATATTATGCGCTGATTAGGATTGGAAAGCCCGATACTTATTTATTCACTGAATTTTATTTGTCAAAAAAAGGAATACTGATGCCATATAAAAACAGTATTTTTATTCACAATTCTTATAAATTCTATATAAATGATCTTATTTGATTAAAACCCTTTAACCATTATAAAGGTGAGGTGACATTTTTTTTAATTACTGTAAATTTTTGTCTTTAATCAGTGGATTTAATGTTACGGATGGTAGAAGGGGACAGGATTTATATAAAAATAAACAAAATGGGACGAATGTTTTTGTACATTGGTTGTGGGTTCGTGGATGAAAACGGCTTGGAATGAAATTATAGAACACAATTAAAAACATTTTATAGAAAAACATACTAACAATCAACTTTGATATTGATCCGAATTTTCATTTGTATAGCAAATATAAGGATTACCGATTATCAAAAATTACCATCTTTTTATTTTGTTTTAATCAAATAAGATAATTAAATGCATAAATTAAGGCATACATCCTTTTCGTTTTCCACTATTTAAAATTTATTATATAATTTATTTTATGTATTTCACCTCTTCAGGTTGAAAAATTAATTACTGATATATTAAATGATTGCAACTTTAAAAACGCGTAAGGAGTGTATAAATAAAGTATGAATATGTGAGAAAAACTGCATGAATTGATAAAATATTTTAAAAACCAAGATATATAGTGAACATGATACATAGGTATATATATATATATATATATATATATATATATAGATAGATAGATAGTATAGATATATATGATATATATTATGATATATAGATGCTTAAATGCATAACTTAATGTACATTCTTTCCGGTTTCCACTATTTAAAATTTATTATCTAATTTTTTATATATATTTCACCTTGAAAAATTAAGTACTGATATATTAAAAGAATACAAATTTAAAAAATGCGCAATGAGTGTATAAATAAAGTATAAATTAAGTAAAGTATAAAGTAAATAATTTAAAAAAAACTGCATGAATTGATAGCATACTTTAAAAATCAAGTTATATTGTGAATTGTAAAGTTTTTTTTACATCAGTAGTTCTCTGAGCTTTCTCCATTGGCTTCTTACAGGATAAAATGGGTATTCAACATTATAGCTATTCCATTCGCCAATATCATCCAAATAATGTTTTCTTTAGATCTTATTGAATGTATTGTGTTCGAAATCCCCAATTGGTACCCTAAAACATTGTATAGATGCAACTTAGGTGTGGTTTGTCACTCTACGGTCATTTTGTACACACTTTAGGCTAATTAGACCGAGGCTTACACTTTAATGTGGATTCCGAACCACAAAACAAACATCCATGCCACCTTTAGGATTCGAATCTGAAGCTTGTGGTACCGAAGGCTAGAGCGCTAGCCAATTGGCCATTAGGCCGCATCCAACTTAGGAGTGAAATGATTTTTCATAGAATTTATCCTTTTTAAGGTGTGTTTCTACTGGGTGCTAAAATCTCACGTCGTTGAATGCTAGCCAATCGAAAGACTGATCTTCTGGTCACTTCCGATTGTCTGGCATTCTACGACGGGACTTCCAATTGGCTGGCGTTTTACCACGTGATATTTAGTATTCGTTGGAAACTTGACTTTGCTTTTCAAAAACATAGTTAAATTATTTTAATTTATTTGTTATTTTCAGTACGTTACTTAATCACGATAGCATCGGATGCAAAACGGTGTTATACAAGTTGCGTCCTATGTTAACATGAATAAGTAACGGTGGAAACTGAGATATCATTTTAATATAAAAGGAAAATTTAACTTTTTTTTATTCCTTTGAGTTTAAAGGATAAAAATCCAATACATAATAACGAACTTGACATGCATGAGAGAAAAATCTGATGTTATATAATTATTATTTCCCTTATTACTGAATTTTATTTTGAAAGTAATTTGTAGATTCAATGTTCTAGTTTTACAATCGTAAATGTTAAATCATATTATAGTAGGTTTGTAAGCCATACTTATTAAAAATATATAGCATGCCTTACTTAGTTGGAAAACTTAATAGAACGTATTAAAAAAAGAAGGAATCCTCTTTACTGCTAAAAATATGATAGAACTGAGCTGCTGTTTCTATTGGGCTCTGAACAATTAAAGCATATCTAATAACTTTAATAAAAAATTTAATTTACATTTCTCTTTTGACATTTGATAACTAATTATTTCGAGCATTTTTAACAGAATTTGCTTTTCTTTTACCTTTTGTACAGAGCTATGTTTTCTTGTATATATATATATATATTGTATATTTTTTGTATATCTTGTATATTTTTTGATTTTCTAAGCACTGCTTATCTTTATTGATGTGAAATATTAACCTACGTCTAACGTTCCACAGTCATTTTAGACGTGGATTGCGGTTTAAAGTGAATTCCAAATCACACCTGGCACAGCCGGGATCCGAACCCGAAACTTGTAGGCGGCCTGATGGCCAATTGGCTAACGCTCTGGTCTTTGATATCACAAGTTCCAGGTTCGAATCCTGGCAGTGGCATGACTGTTTTTTTCTAATGTAGCTGGCAAACACGTAGACAGTTGTCTTGGATGCCTTAAGGCAAGCGTTGCGCAGACGTTACTCACTTTGCATTACCCAGGAAGCGCGTGTAACTTGAAGATAACACGTGTAACACGGATAATGAATAACAATGCCCCTGCAACGCTCTACGATCCTATTAGACCGGGACGTACGGTTTTAAGTGGATTCCGAACCGCTATAAACACCCATGGCTACCGCCGGGACTCGAATCCGAAACCTGTGGTACCGAGCGCCAGAGCGCTAACCACTGGACCACTCAGGCCCCAGTAACATGAATGTTTGTGAGTGGTTCGGAATACTTGTTAAATTGTAGGTCCCGATCTAATTAGCCCAAAGTGTACACAAAATGACATTAGAGCGACTAACCAAACCAAAACCGAAGCCTGTCAACCCAATTCACATCGGACCACACCACATTAGGGAAGAAGGAAAAGTTTTTATCCCAAAACAGGATACACCGGCGCCAGCGAAATTCGATGGCGGTTTTCTTTTTCTAATAGAAGATTGTCCATTTCGATTAGTAGTATATACTCTATGCTTTTACTTCTTCGTGAACTCCCAACAAAGTTGCTTACTCTTCTTATGGGGAAAAGAAAGGAAGAAAGAGGGAATTAAAAGGGAAAAGGGCTGATTTAGGGATAGCTTTTAGCTTTTTGATTTAGGGATAGAAAAGGGATAGCTTTTTATTTATTTTCTTTTTTGATACATAAGAATTTTATTGTTGTTTCATCAATAAAACATCAAATTTAGATTTTAATTTTGAATTAGGATTATTTCCAAATGCGTAATTTATTTTCGATTTTTATACTTCTTTAATTAGGGAATTAAAAGGGAAAAATGCTGATTTTGAGAAAAAATATTTTTGCTCTTTTTTTCTTCTTTGATACATAAGAATTATATTGTTGTTTCATCAATAAAACATCAAATTTAGATTTTGATTCTGATTCATGATCATTTCCTAATGCGTTCTTTATTTTCCGATTTTTTTATACTTCTTTAATTAGGGGAAAAAAATGTACTTTTTTAATTAGGGAATTATAAGGGAAAAGGCTGATTTTGCGAAAAATAGCTTTTTATTTTTTCTTCTTTTATACATATGAACTATATTGTTGTTTTATCAATAAAACATTAAATTTAAGTTTTGATTAATGATCATTTTCTGATACGTGATTTATTTTTTAATACTTTTTTTAAAATTAGAATATGACGCGGAGTTATTTACTATGGACGACAAAAATATTTCGTCAAAAATATTTTTATTATAAAAAAAAATTTTTTTTAAATAATTTTCATTACATTTGTCAGTGTTGCGTAACATATGCTGTGACCTTGTAATTGTTGTAAATATGTATTTGGTTTATCGCTCTACGGTCATCTGTGCACACGAGGGTTAAACAGACCGGGACCTACAGTTTAAAGTGGATTCCGAACCACTCACAAACATCCATGCCACTGCAAAGATTCAAACCTGAAGTCTCTCGTACCAAAGGCCAGAGCGCTACCATTTGGCAACTATTTAGTTTTGAATAGCATAGCATAATTTACTGTTGGAGATTGAAATTGGTTTTGTTTGGTTTGTCGCTCTACAGTCATTTTGTGTACAAGGGGGATAAACAGACCGGGACATACAGTTTAAAGTGAATCCGAACCTTTAACTAACATCCATGCCATCGCCAGGGTTCGAACCTGAAACTTGTGAGTACCAAAGGATAGAGCGCTAGCCATTAAAGAAGATTGAAAGGAAGCAAAAAATTTTTTGTGATTGGCTTTTTTTCCCGCTCTACGGTCATCTTGTGCCACGAGAGCTAAACAGACTAGGGCTTACAGTTTAAAGTGGATTCTGAACCATTAAAAAGCAACCATGTCACCACCAGGATTCGAATCTGGAGCCTGTGGCACCGAAGGCCAGAGCGCTAGCCAATTGTCTATCAAGCTGCAACCTTTTTGTGAAAATGCCTTCAAGGCAGAATTCATTTAGATAGTATATATATTGCAATTATCAAATGAAACATTTATGTATTGCAAAATATCTATTCGATGTATTACAATACAAAAAAAGTGTAGAGACATTGGAAAATAGAAAATTTCGGAATTAAACATTTTTTAAAGATGCAAAGGAACAATACACAAATTAGATTTCCGTCAAATTACAGTAAAATTCTTTTTCCTATCTTTGTAAGAAAAATAATTTTTCTTCACGACAAAGCTTTCAAAAAATCATTAAATTACGTTTTGTTTTTATTAAAAAGATCTCAAAATTAGATTTATATTTTCTTTCTTGCGGAAGTCACCTTTAAACAAAATATGAAAACTTCTTTTGAGACTTAACTTTCATTTTTCGTTTGTTCAAAGGCGGAAGAATTTATTGATTTAAATTATTTTTTATCAACTTTTAATGCAGAGTTTGTTTTGGCATGGCGTGCAATGAAAATGCGCCGTAATCTGGACAAAGATCCCAAGTTCTTTTGGCGCATTAAAAGTATTTACATTAAAAAGAGTACATATGATTTTCAAAAATATTTTCTTGATAGAGGGAATTAATTGGAAAATCCATTCTATTCGTTCGAATAAATAACGTAAGCAAAATATTTAAAATTGTTATAATTTTTTTTTATAAATGAATATATAAAAATAAATCCAAGAAAAATAGAAATAAAATTGGTATAGTATTAAATACAATTTTTTTTCTTCCATTGGTACTTTTCTTTATACAGTCACACAAAAAAGTATTGGGTACTTAGCATGCATCACATGCTATTCTATTTAAAATAAAAATAATCGCATTGAAACGAAAACAAAATTATATATTAAATTATTTATCTTTTGGTTAACAAAATATAAAGGAACTGGTGCTGCCTGTGATATTTCAGAAAAATGTCTGTCCAGACATAAAAACGTACTTACCCTTTTCCATGTTTAATTTTCATGTTTTTCCCCGTTTACAGATAGCTTTCATCATAAACAACTAACCTTTAATACTAATGCGTTTTTTCCTTCATTTTTTCACGTAAAATACAGCGAACAGCGATAATGCCCCAAAGAATATTTCCAAGAAACTAGAAGCTGTCACTTTTACACTGCGTAAAAAAAGTAGAAGGACACTTGATTTTGTAACAGTAACCGAAAAATATTTTATTTTTACTAAAATATTTTATTAGAAACATTTTAAATATTTTAAAAATACAATTTTAACATCAGAATTATGATATTCAAACATAAAATATTAATGGCAACAAAAATAGTTTCTCTTTTTTGAAACTTTGTAAAAAAAGTAGAAGGACAGCATTATAATGAATGAAAAAATAGTGATTTTAATACGGAATGTTCTTCCGATTGGCCTTTATAACTTCAAATATTCTGTTTGGAAGTGAATTTTATAGAGATTGAACTTCTGTTTGACAAAAATTGTCCCACGAGTCATTCAATGCTTCTCGAAGCTGAGTTAGTGAATCAAATTGCCTTCCATCAGCATAAACTCGACGAACTAGCATTGCCCAGATGTTTTCCACTATATTAAGGTCAGGACTTTTGGCTGGCCATGGTAAAACATCCACATTATTTGTTAGGAACCAATTTTGACTCCAGTCACGGTTTGAATGGAAGCTTCGTCTTGCTGAAACTTCCACTCTTCACCCCCAAGTCAGAGCCATAAGGAAGAAGCTCGTAATTCAGCACTTGAATGTAGTCTGTATGTTTTTGCCTACCATTTAAAGCCAGACTTGTCCTTCCTCCGTATCAACAGCCAACCAAACCATTAAACTCTCTCCTCCCATTTGTCGTGTTGAATAGTATTCGTCTTCATTCCCCAGACAATGACAGTAGTGCTGATATTCGTCTGGACCGTCTAAGTTAAATTTCTTTTCATCGGAAAATATCACAGAAGTCCATTCTGTAGTCAGGACATGTGCTCCTTAGCCCACACTAAACGGTTATCAATGTGAGCTTGTGTCCACTTAGGATGATGTTTCCGTTTTTGAAAATAAATTTTTTAGATCTTTTAATATAGTTGTAAACTTCTTTGTTTCGTCACATGATTACGTCCTGCTTGATTTCTTGCCTTTGAAACACTTCCTTTGCTCTTCTTAAGCACACGAACAAGTTTTCGTTCATCAGGTGGTGTTAACTTTTTCGGTCTACCAGTCTTCTTTTTTCTTTCCATTTTTATAAGGATTTCTGATAAAGTTTGAAACTGTATTGGGGCTCACCTGCAACAATCGAGCAAACTCTCTGACACCTTTACTATCATTTTGACATGCGGAAATTTGGCCTTTTTGAAAATCGTTCAAAGGTATTCCTTTAGGCATTTCTGAGAACGGAGAAACAGCGTAACTTTTAAACAAATTAGATTTTTTTGACCGAAAAGGATAAAACAAAGTACAAAATCACTATTTAACTAAAGAACAACTCACTAAATTAAATATATTAGCAAGTGTCCTTCTACTTTTTTTACGCACCAGAAATTATATCTACTAATTTTATTATTAATATTAGTAGTAGATGTTTAATTTTTGCCTAAAATGAAAAAAAGGGTCATTAAACTAAATCTGCATAAATATCTGGTAGTTAGGAGAAAATAAGAGATATTAATTGGCAAAAAAACACTGTCCTTCTACTTTTTTTACGCAGTGTATAAACTCATGTTTGTGAAAATTACAACACCATGAAGGAATCTTCATAATTGAATGAAATTTAATATACAGTTGAGTGGTAGTGGTACAAATAAATGATTAAATGTTCAAAGCAAACAAACAATAACAAGAGATCGGAATCAGAATTTTGTGTAGCCACCACGCGCCGCAATAAGTGCTGCTACACGACGTGGCATGGAGTCAAACAAATTTTGAATGTCTGCCTGAGGATGAGCATTCCATATTGTTTGTATGCGCACCCAAAGTTCGTCTGCAGAAGCAACAAGACGAGGATTACGAGCGAGACGCCGACCAACGAAACCCCACACATGTTCAATCGGCGACATATCTGGGGAATACGCAGGCCAAGGAAGAAGCTGTACCTGCCGCGTTGCAAAGAAGGATTGAACAGTCCTAGCGATATGAGGGCGGGCATTGTCCTGTTGAAATACAGCGCCTGGCAAGATTTGAAGGAAGGGAACAGCTTGGGGCTGTAGAACTTCACTGATGTACCGGTTGCTGTTCAGATTGCCCACAATTCTTAGCAATTGAGATCGTCCATGATATGCTATGGCACCCCAGACCATAACTCCGGGTGTTCATCCACTGTGGCGTTCGATAATGCACTCCGGAAGGTGGCGTTCACCGGCATAGCGTCTGACACGAAGGCGGCCATCATGATACCACAAATTAAAGCGGGATTCGTCAGAAAACACGACATGCTGCCAATCAGCACGCCAGTCTCTATGCTGCCCATTGTAGCCGCAGGCGGCGATGGTTTAGCGTCAGAGGGATCCTGTATAAAGGAGTCCTTGCGCGCAGTCCACGCTGCAGCAGACGTCTACGAATTGATGAATCACACAATGAAACATCTGTAGCTATTGACCACTGTGCTACCAATTGTCTAGAGGAAGTTGTACGGTTCGTTAACGCCATGCAGACCAGGTGTCTATCATCGCGAGATGACGTCACATTTCGGGGTCCACTCCCGGATTTCCGAGTTGTCCGACACTCGTCCGTCCACTGCTTCCAAAGACGCATCACTGTGCTGCTGTTACGCTGCACACGAGCGGCTACTGCACGATAAGGCAATCCAGCTTCACGAAGGCCGATGATTCTCCCCCGTTCAAACTCTGTAAGTTGTTCAAATCTCGCTCTCTTCCGTCGAAGTGGTATAAGTAACGATTGAGCTAACGTTTACCACTAGCAAATAACCACCGATAACCACACACGCCTCACTACAGCCGTCTATTTATTCGGATCCATCCACCGTTCAGAGGGCGCTGCTCAGCATACGCATGCGCTACGAATTTGAAATTCTAATCATTTGCATATCATGCGCTAATTTTCATTTCCTGAAAATTTCAGCTCACTCGCGTAAGTCCTTCATGGCGTTGCAATTTTCACAAACATGAGTTTAGTTGGCTACTAGAAGTGTTACCATCTATGTGATTTTCAATGTTGAAAAAATTTACATTCTAGCCTACGAAACTACACTATCTGTTGCGACCTGATGGTCAATTGGCTAGCATTGTGGTCTTTGGTGCTTCAGGTTCGAATCTGGCATGGATGTTTGTTTGGGGTTCGGAATTCAAGTTAAACTGTAGGTCCCTGTCCAATTAGCCTAAAGTGTGCAAAAAAAAAAAAAAAAAAAATACTGTAGATTGACAAAGTAAACCACCATCTGTAAATTGTGGAATTGATCATTTAATACAAACCGTAAAGGACCTGAATGGCCGAGTGGCTAGCGCTCTGGCGCTCGGTACTACAGGTTTCGGGTTCGAGTCCCGGCGGTGCCATGGATGTTTGTAGTGGTTCGGAATCCACTTTAAATCGTAGGTCCCGGTCTAATAGGATCGTAAAGCGTTGCGGGGGCATTGTTACTCTGCGTCCGGGGCTTATCTTGAAGTTACACGCGCCGCCAGGGTAATGCAAAGTGAGTAACGTCTGTGCAGCGCTTGCCTTAATGTATCCGAGACGTCCATGTCTGTTTGCCAGCTGCATGGGAAAAAAATATAAACTCTAAAAGACAACAGTAGCTTTTTATCCACTGATCGTGGCTTGAGGATTAAACATAAGCAATTGTCTCTTGAAATCTTCTTTAAAAAAATGCGTATTAATATTTCAAAAAGCTTTGAAACTTTACTATAATTTTCAATGTCATATTTATATGAATTCGGATTTTCTATCCTTACCACAATTAAGTGTAAAAAGAGTGTATCGTCAATAAGTGTGTGTATATAAGTGTATCTTCAATATATAGACGAGAAAATGAGTGTTTGCATTTCAAATAGCATAAAAATACGAGACATCGTTTGGACACATCAGATTCATGTTTCTCATACACACAAGAATAAACTTAAGATGCATTTAATTTTTTTTTTATTATATTATTGTTTTCCGTAATATTTAACTTAACTATTACAACGCATTTCTCAGATATCTCTATAGAGTGCACCCACAATTATTTGTAGGATTTTAAATAAGCCTCGTCTTCAAAAAATGTTGAGAACCACTGCTCTATATCATGTGCATTTATTTGGAATATAAATTCCTTTGTGTTTTATGATGCAGAATACTAGCATAAATAAACAATTAATCAACACATAAAAGTGTATTGGGGATTTTTCGCGTTCGAATGGCAGAGGCTTCAATGTGTTAAGCAAATCCTGAATTTAGTTGCGCATTTTTGCCATGATAAATCTAAAAGACAAAAGCAAAGAAATTTTATGTTTTTTCCATATTCCAATTTGTTTATTTCACTTGAATTTCCGTGTTATGAGATCTGTCATTAAGCGTCTTTCAATTCACAAATATTTTATTTAGAGGTATTATTAAAGTAAGTTTATTTTTAATGAGATTGTTTTGATAAAGTTTTTTTTTACACAAACATTTTGGATTTGATGTTTATTTACGAAATAAAAGGTCAAGGAAAGCTACGTCCGTAGCGATGTAGTATTGCATCGTTATTTTATTTTTTGTCGTACTCATTATTTTAAAAAAGACTTCATCTTTTTGTATTAAAATACATTTAGCACATCTTTGAATTGCATATAATGGTCTCAATGTTGATACTATTTACGATATGGCACGTAGAATTTCTATATTTTATAGAAAGAGTCGCAATGAAAGTGAGAGTTTATTATTGAGAAAATATATATACTATATATGGTTATGTGTATGTGTATGGTGCATATTGTTCTCAGATTACGAAGGGGCTTTTGTTCCAATGTCTTCTTAAATTATTCAGAGTACCGCTGTCCGACTCGTGGCTCAGCGGCAATGTGCGCAGCTGGTGAGCATTAAGGGGGAGGTTCCATCCGTTGGCAGATTTGTTATAGACACTGTTTCAGAAAAGGAGGAGACTGGATGACGTTTGGGATGTTAGGCATCTTACCTCGTGAATCAGACTACCTGGTGGGAGTTTTCCGGGTTTCCTCACATTGAAATTGCGATAAGCAATTGAGAGGTAGTTCACCCTTAAAAGCATTTCCGGAAGACGCTGACCTTTCGGAGCCAAGTCAGATTTCTGCTACAGGTGCTCCATCACAATAAAAGCTGCCATCCTGTCCCTCCTTCCTTGAGAACATACATGTTCATGGATTTGGCCTAGATGGTGCTGCCTACAAAGTGGGAAAAAAAAGTGGATTATTTACAAAGGGATCGTAATTTCTGTGGGCAGTGTTGGCCTTTGATTCCATCCCCTTCCTCTTCAAACCAAATGGAAAGACTATGCAGCCTACGAATTTATCGCGTTTCTCCGCGGTGTAAACAGGGGAGTTTTCATTAAGCAGCAGGACTTCAAACTTACTTAGACCAGGTTTTTAACCACTATGATTAAAAATGTGAATAAATCTGCTTAAAAATTATAATTTTCTTATTTAAGCAATAATTAAGTATATAAGTATAAAATTTATTAAAAAAGGACACCTCCTCACCAATTTCAATTTATATATATAAATGCTCTTTTTACTGTATTACAATGAATAAAGTAAGACCGTGGTTATATGTTCGTTAAAAAGTGATAAATCGTTAAATCTATTGAAAATATAATATAAGTGATAAATGATAAGTGGATTTTTGCAATAGTACAAATTGTTTCTTAAATAATGAAGCAAATGTTGCAAATATTATAAGAATCAATTAACCATTGTAACCAGCTAATTAGTTTAGGATAGCTACAAGATTATACCGAATAAACAGCCCAGGATCAATAACCGCAGTCAATCCATGACGCAGAAGTTATTCGTGATATTGTAATAACCGCTTCGCTATTACGCCAATGATGATGACGATGATAAATGCCACATGCTTGAATGGAGGGAATCTCTGTAATATTTTTTCATTCCTAAATGTGAAATAGAAGAAACTCGATTTAAATTATGACGATGTGTATAAAGCATCTCGCATCGATAATCAGTGGTGCTTGGTGGGGTCCCCATACGACACGCAAATAAGGTACAGCTTTCCCTAAAAATCCTTTCTGAAACCCTGAAAGCAATGCCATTCCCTCATTCCCAATCAATGAGCTGATCATAGCACATATTGATGGAAAACGAGGCCCACTGATGTCTAACAACAAGAACAAAAATTATATCGTTTCGCAATTAAATCAAATTTTAATCTCACATTTCACTTTTTTGGGTAACTTTCATACAATCCTCTAGCGATAACATTGATTTCTTTATTGATTTTTCTCCCTAAGCATAAGAAATTTTTAACAAAATTATTATGCAATTATAAATGTGAAAGGAACTCGAGAAATTTGGTATCTTAAAGAATTCCGTCTATTTTAATCGTAGAAAATTACACATCTCAATTTATTTTTATCGCATGAAGTATTAATTTTAACGCAAGGCGTATGTTATTCAGTTTGAAAAACTTCTTGCTTGCACATCTTAAGCGGATGTTTAATTAGACTCTTAAAAAGAAAATTAAATTTCCATGTGTACACTTTGGAGAAAAGCTTATGGAAGAAATTGTTTGTAAGAAAGTTTTTATTTTTTATTTTTATGCATTTTATCAGTCATTTAGCAGTATGAAAATAGGTCAAATAAGTAATAATCAGTAATTTAAATGGAATTTTTGCAAGCGAACAGAATTGTAATGTATAATGCACACAATGAGAAATTTTACTTTTAAAAATTGAGATAAAATAAAAAAAAAGAATCTTTCTTGCTGTAAGTTTTACTCAATCCATTTATTTATTTATTTTTAAATATGTTAGGTTCGTAATAATGTTTGAATTTCCGGAATATTTTTTAATTTCATTTGATTATCTAAATATTTTTCTATATATTTATTGTTTAATACTTAATTTAATATTTTTAAATAAAAACTGTTTAAAAATTCCTTATTATGCATTTATTTCAGGAAATAATTAAACTATTTCATTTTTTTTTCAGACTCAGAAAGACCATCTTGACTATGACTAGCACCGCAACGTAAGTTATTTTCCATGTTCTAAATATTACACAGAATTATTTTTTTGTTTAAAAGACGCAGTAGCGTATACAGTGGGTAATAAAAGTATTGGCAATTGCCTTAATTTATTCATATTGACAAATAAATAAAATGTTATGCAATTTTTGTTGTCGTAATTAAATACAAGACATCTTAGATATATAAAAATAGTAAACATTTTATTTTAATTTGCATTTTCTACCATTTTTTCTTTCAAAAACGAAAATTTGCATGTCAAAAAAGTATTGGCAAAGTTTTAACTGCTATGCAAATTTTGTTACATTAAAGTCACGTGTTTCGACTGATAAGAAACTCTACTGGTATAAAGTCTACAAAACTACTCCAAAAGTATCTATGCATTATTTTGCGATTACTGCAGTAAAATGACTTCGAAATCGAAGGAGTTGGACGTTAGTGTTAAAAACACGACTATTAGGCTCAGAAATGAAGGTTTAACCTATCGTGCTATAGGAGTGCAGTTCAATATAAGTTTATTTACTGTCAGAAGTGTTGTAAAAAAGTTCAAGGAAACAGGATCAACGGAAAATAAGACTAGAAGTGGACGACCTCGAATATTTTCTACAAGAGAAGAACGTGTCATTATTAACAAGGTTAAGAAAAACCCTAAAATAAGTGCGCCACAGATAGCTAGAGATGTTGATTTCACTTCGCAAAAGACTTTCAGCGTACAGACTGTACGGAATGTTTTACACGATAGAAGTTATTATGGAAGGGCAGCTAGAAAGAAACCATTCATCTCGGAAATAAATAAGAGAAAGAGGTTAGATTTCGCAAAATCCCACGTTGAATTATCTGAAGAGTTTTGGAACACAGTTATTTTTTCCGACGAATCAAAGTTTAACATTTTCGGCAGTGATGGACGACGATATGTGTGGAGGGGGCCAAATACTGAATTGGAAAAGCTACATTTAACTGCTACTGTAAAACATGGTGGAGGCAGCGTCTTAGTTTGGGGCTGTATGGCAGCTAATGGAATTGGCAACCTGCATTTTATTGATGGTATTATAACAGCACGTACATACATTGACATGTTGCGCCATAACTCTCATCTCACCCGTGAATGGCTACTCTACAATGTTCCTCGCCAATTAAAAACCCCACCTCAATCGCCTGACATCAATCCAATTGAAAATTCATGGCACCTGCTGGATCTAGAAATCAGGAAACATAAAATTTCAAGTAAAGACGACCTCAAACGTTTACTGTTGCAAGAGTGACACAAAATTCCCAACAATACAACAAAGACCTTAGTTTCCTCTATGAGAAATAGATTACAAGCTGTTATAGATGCAGAATGTATTCATACAAGGTACTAAACGTATACTGATTTTGTTTTCGCTCATAATTTTGTCAATTTCATAATTTTGCCAATACTTTTTTTATCATGTAAATTTTGGATTTTCTGGTAGATTTTGACTAAAAAAATATTTAAATGAAAATTTCGTTATATTTGTTTGTCTTTTGTCCTTCTGTAATCGCTGTATTAAAATAAAATTTGTAAACATACTTTGTTAGCATATTTTATATATTTTTATTATATTTTTTATATCATTTATAGGCAATTGCCAATACTTTTTTTATCCACTGTATATCATAGCCATACTTTCTGGTGAAAAAAGGACTTTTATCTGATATAATCCGATGATCAATATATACCTGTTCAATAGTTTCCTTTGACCTTCTAATAATATTATTATTATTGACCAATGACATTATTTTACAAAATTTTATTTTTTAGTCATGGTTAATCTGAAACGTGCTAGAAAAGCATATAGTAAGATTAAAAAAATTTTAACGTACTTTTTATGCTATGGCAATATAAAAACGTACAGAATTTATGTATAGGAACCATAGTAGAATAAAAGGTTCCTCATGGTTCATAGCACACCTCACAAACAGTTGAACAATTGGTCACCACTTCTTCATGCAGTGAGAAGAAACCATTTCAATCAGAGGAATCCATGCTGACAAAACTGATTTTCTTTTGAGAAATAATTTTTTCTCATTCCTATGGCATGATAAAAGGAGCATTCAATATATGCCTGTTCAATAGTTTCCTTTGACCTCCTAATAATATTATTATTATTGACCAATGACATTATTTTACAAAATTTTATTTTTTTGGCATGGTTAATCTTGAAAAAGTATAAAAAAGCATATAGTAAGATTTAAAAACCCCATTTTAACGTACTTTTTTTTTTATGCTTTGGTAATATAAAAAAGAAACAGAATTTAACATGAAAACAACAAGGAATAAAAGAAATTGTGACATGTTTAGCCCATAGCACACCTCACAAACAGTTGAACAATTGGTCACCACTTCTTCATGCAGTGAGGAGAAACCATTTCAATCAGAGGAATCCATGCTGACAAAACTGATTTTCTTTTGAGAAATAATTTGTTCTCATTCGTATGGCATGATAAAACGAGAATTTTTGACTTTGAGTCGTAAAGTTTCAATAAAACATAGTTTTTCTTGCTGAGCATCTAATTTTCTTTTCTCACAGCTTACCCCGTCTGTAGTAATAAGTCAGTCTTCAACTCTTTTACTCATTCAAAAATTATATCCAAAATCAATTCATCCGCTACTTATTTTTACTGGTATATTATAATAAATATTCTAGAATTCTAAAGTATCATTTCATTGTGCCTGAGTCAAAAAGCTTATAAAATAAATCGTTGCACGTCAAAGTTGCATTTGATACAAAAGGAAGTTTAGAAAATAAAAGCAATTACTATTTGTTCGTAACATTATTAAACATAAAAGACGGATGGTTACAACCGGTTTTGTTTTCATAATGTGAAGATAAGGTACATTTAGAAATTTGTAAAGTGTGTGATCAATTATTGTTGTAATTAAGTTAGGTACTTCATTTTTTAGTTGCCTTGGCAATATGGCTAATAGCAAACAAATCGATCAATAGCTATGTATTGTTGCAATACTAATATTCATTGATTGGTGAAGTTGTAATTCTGTTATAATTGCTATTTCAGTATTATAGTCAATGGAAATGGTACAATAAAATTTATAATTGACATTTTACTTTTCCAATAATTTTCTTAAGTGTAATATAAAAAATAGTGTTGGCAGCTCAGTTTTGCCAATGTCGGGAATAATTTGAACTCTGTTAAATTAAAAACATTTAAGTCTTATATTATTTATTTTCGTACAAGGTCATTTATAATTTTAACAACAATAAAAAAATTCAATCAATCAAATAAATAGTTTTTTTTTCTAATGCAGCTGGCAAATAGACCGGGATCTTTTTATGCCATAAGGGCTGCACAGACATTACTCACTTTGCATTACCCAGGGGGCGCGTATAACTTATGATAAGCCACGGACGCGGAGTAACAATGCCCCCTCAACACTCTACGGTCCTATTAGGACCGGGACCTACGGTTTAAAGTGGATTCCGAACCACTGCAAACACCCATGGGCAACGTTGGGATTTGAACCCGATACCTACTGATATCCTAGCGCCAGAGCGCTAGCCCTCGGCCATCAGGCCCCTGAAATGAAATAGTACAATTTGATATTTTAACTGTGCTTCCTCCTACTCACTGGCAAGACCTCCCCTGTGGCGTTCAAGAGAAATAGTCAGTAGGTTTCGAGACCCTCACCCGAGAGGAAGTACAGAGCAATCCGCATTACAGCTGAGAAACATTTAGCTTACAGTTTCTCATCACGAGAGAAAAAAATATTTATCACAACTCTGTGTGTAAGTTGGCATACAGACTCTCCCCCGGAGAGGAAGTATATTTCGCGCATCCCGCACGTACGTGAGTATCGGGTAATAGCATAGAAGTGGAATCCTTCCACTAATCTATAACTATATGTCTTATTTAAAGTGAGTTCTCCAAACTGTGCTTCAAGTATTTCATCCCTATCCCACCGTTACAATCGGGTTGCTCAACTTGCGCGCTACAATGTTTAATATAACAATTCTATCACCAATAAAAAGCCAGATATTAAAATATTTTAATAAACACTCAATAAAAAAGCCCCTACTTTCTAAAAGTAGGTTTAGAAGTAAAATATATTTATTTAAAAATACATTTACAAGATAAAGTCTTTTAAAAATGACAGTAGTAATTTAATAATATAAAATTTTTTACCAAAGATGTTGACAAATGATCAAGAACAAATTACACATCACGTAGGATTGTTGCAAACTTGACCATGGAAATTCTTTTTATTATGAAACAGAAATTATCCACCAGGCATTCCCATAACAAATTATAAAGTGGACGCGGCAAAGTTCTAGGTTGATAGATCCTCCTTTCAAGGACGTGTTGACCCTTACGTTAAACTTTGGACTTTGCATGTTTGTTTTTTGCCCATTAGACTTTGGAACCGATAATGGGAGAGGAAGCGTATGGGTGTCTAGTACAGGGGTCTCCAAACTTTCCAGACTTAGGGCCATATTGTTTACTCCAGTAAGTACCAAGGGCCAAAACCATTTTATTTTTTCTGCCATTATCTATAATTTCTAGTCTAGTCGCCGAGTACGCGCTCTGAGCGAATATACGCTTGCTAAATTCGCTGGTTCAATTACTACAATAATTGGTACTTTTAAAATAATTGGTACTAAGTTAAACTATCATGATCCATTACTCAAATACAAAATACTATTGTCAGTGAAAAATCACAACTACATAAATCTCATTACTATTTTTTTACAAGTGGATACCCCGCGGGTTCATTAGCGTTAATTTAGCTTTTCCGTTCCTGAGGGATTTTCAGGCTAAAAATTATGTGTTTGATTCAAGATATATACATTCCAAACATCGATATACATATAATTACTCTTCATCCCAGCATAACTACCGAAGGTAACCACGGGATGTTCACTAGATTATAATGTTAGTGGGATTCATTACTCTAGTAAAATGTTTCAGGCAGTATGGAGTGTACAAAGGCCGATAGAAGAGTACAAGGCCGTACGGAGGGTACAAAGACCCTTAATATTTTTATGATGATTTTATAAATATTTGTTATATAATTGTGTTTTGTGTGTTATGTGTCGCAGTTGTGCAGTGCTGTCTTAGAAAATTTTAATAAATATGGCAGCTAAACATCGCGTAATTATTTTCAGAAATAATTTAGTTTATATCCACGAACAACACTGAATCAAGACCACACTCATATCCGGCCATAACTTTTACTGAAACTATATAACAAAATTGCATATCAACAAATTATTATAATCTTTTAAAACATCTATGCAATAATATGATCTTTTAAAATATCTACATACCAATACAATTGTATTCGTTGTAAATCCATTAAAAATAATCATATTCCTTTAAAAGTGGATGATATTACAAATACTAGTAGTATAATAGAAATGAATAATAGATTTCTGTTACAAAATTTAAAGTGGAACAGGAAATCTGATATGCATGAATTCTTCCATGGATTCGTGTTCCCTCCTTTGCAAGTCAGATCTCCTCACAATCTGACGTAATTTCCATTCCATTGACTTTCATTGCATATAGTTAGAAACTATCTTCGAAACTATTGGCAAAGGAAAAAAAAGAGAATAATTTTCTGGAGAAAGATAAATGACTCACATTTGAATTATATCTGAAGGAAAACGTTCACGCCACTATTCCGCCACAATTTCCAAAGTGCGAATACATATATATTATGTGATCGAGTAAATTGAAATTTCTTTTTCTCCAAAAAACGTTATGTTTTCATTAAGAGAGAAGAAACTGCACTTAAAATACTTACTAAAATTTAAACTCAAATTTTCTTCCACATAGTATATTGTTTTTCTTCAAAATCATTTTTTAATATTTTTTGCACATTACACTTTTTTTTACTATAGAATGTATGTAAAAAAAATGGAAAACATTTTAAATGTATAGAAATTTGTCGCAACAAAATTGTATTTATAAAATTAAAATTCAATCATAGTTATCCGTTTAAGTTACGGTGGGAGCTGGACCTCAGTTCTGAGGAAGAAGAAATTATCGGTTCAATACAGTATTGTTATGTAAATGCTTTTATATTGCAATGTAATTAGTGTTTTTTAAATAAAGCCGCAGCAGAACACTACAACATGATTTGCCATTGTTAATACAGTTGCGTTGGTATTTTCTTAATTTTATCATAGCATAAACGTTCGCTTTACTTTAAGAGAAATCGGTAAAACAATTTAAAAAGACCAGTAAAGTAGTTTTCCTACTTGCAACATCCCCCTCCCATGTGTTGTTTTTTGATAACTGTAAAAAACCGCCACATCTGTGCCAAATAAATATAAATTCCCGACTCGTGGCTCAGTGGCAACGTGCGCCATTGGTGAGCATTAGGGCCGAGGTTCAACACGTTGGCGGCATTGTTATAGACACTGTTTCACAAAATGAGAAAAACTCGATAGTGTTTGTGATGTTCAGCACGTTGCCTCGTTAGTCGAACTACCTGATGAGAGTGTTCCGATTTTTCTCCCATACGATACGCAATTACGAGTTAGTTTTCCCAAAATGTTCTTCCAGATGTACTGCCTTCCTTCTTCAGAGTCACGGAGTCAAGTCAGGCTTTTACTTAAGGGACTCCATCACAACAGAAGCTGCCCCTTTCCACCCTTCCATGAGTAAATTACTCACGGTGTGCCTGTCCCCAGATGCCAAACACTGAGGATTAGTTAACAACAACAATAATGCATTACTTGAACTAAAACTAGGCAAACGCAATCTAAAGTGTCCCATGTCATTGGCGGGTATGGGCACATTACGCCTATACAACTACTACTACTACACCACACCACAACACTGTACCTAGAGCTGAGTTGCCATTATACAGTTTGGGAATGATGTAGGTGCAAAGTCTCACTGGGCTCTGTGACGTTCTATAGTCATATGAGACCAGGACCTATGGCTCAAAGGTGGATTCCGAACCAGTACAGACATTCATGGTGCTGCCAGGACTCGAACTGGAAACCTGTGGCACCGAGTTCAAGAGCGCTGGACACTCGGCCATTCAGACTATAAATTTCAAGCCTATAGGCCGAAAAATTTATTCTCATGATTTGAAGTGATGAGAGAACGGTAAAGGGTACGGGGAGAAGTACTTTGGTATTGGGTTGACTGGCCAAACAAATTACTCATGGGATGCCTGTCTCGCACTATAGGACACTGAGGATTAGACACAATAAATCAAAATTAACTAACATGAAAAAATAAAACTTTATTAGCATTTTATATTTATGTGAACTACTTTAGAATTATAGCCAGTAATCAAACATGACATTATAAAATCTCTTTTCAGAAACGGACCCTCTTCCACTACCGATAACGATGCCAATAATAATAGCTCTTCCACCTCTGCCTCGGCCAATCCCTTTCAACTCCAAGCGAAAGCAACGAGATGGCACAAGACGGCTGTACAACACTCGGCCGAACAAGTAAGCAGACATCTCAGTAAATTTCACTTAAACCTTACTAATATGCAAAACTATTATTTAAAATAATTAACTAACAGTGGATAATTCAAATATTATATATCTAAGAAAACAACTTTAAATGTATATTAATTGTTAATATACATCTATAATTAACAAATAGAATTATGTACAATATTAGATGCATATAATTTGTTAATATACATCAAATTATATAAATAAGCTGTTTGTTAAAACTTGTATTAATAAACAACCCACTTTTGTAATTTGTTTGTTACTAAATCAAAATTTTCATTTGTTAGACTCAGAACAGGTTTCTTCAGAATAATTTAAGTTCAAGATAGAGATGCGTTATATTATTCATTTACTTTTCCTATAATAGTGTTTTATCATTAAAATCAACAAAAATGATTAAACTTAGCAAACTACGTAATTGATATTAGTTCATTCTCTAAAAAAGCAATCAAAAGAGCCAAAGTTAAAGTACGTAGTATTGGCTTTCTTACCAGAGTTCTGTTATTTTCCGGGAGAATTTTTAAGGGTCGTTTTTTGAAATGAATTTTTATGGAAAGTCTGAAAAAAGATATAAATTTATACTCATAATACATCTATATAAATATAAAAATATACATATACTTTTTTTATCAAAAAATTCTAAGATCTTTAAATGTATAATCGGAAAAGATAATAACGATACTTCAATAACGATAGGAAATAACGATACTTCAAGTGCTAATTTAGATTTAAAAAAAAACTACCTTAAAAGTTCTGAAAGTGACTTATTCTTAGACTCTTCTCTGTACATAAAATGCGGTCGTAATTACAAACATACTTTTGTTTTATGACATCGACTTAGGTAAGCTATGACGTTTGTGGAATAATGCTGGCATTATTTTATGATTCTGTACCGCTGTAAAGTAGCGTCTCAATGGTTGGCGCTATTAGAAATTCCCAAATGCACCATCTTAAGAGCTTAAGCAATGATAAAACTTTGCCTAAAAAGAAGGGTTCATTTAAAAAAAATCTTATTCGTTTAATTAGATCATTTCAAATATTTCCATATGATTTATAAAAAATCAAATATTCTACTAAATATCAAATATACTATTAAACATACAATCAATACAATAAGCAATCAAAACTACAATATACAAACAATCAACAAAATATGCAATCAATCAACACAATATGCGATCAATCAACACAATATGCGATCAATCAACACAATATGCGATCAATCAACACAATAAGCAATCAAATGCGATATACAATATAAATATACAATCAAATACTACTAAAAACAATCTTTAGAATCTGTTTGTATTTTAATAATGAACACGTATTTTACTAGATTAGGGATAAACCGACTTCTAAGGTCCACTGGTCCCTATTCTTATTGTTCGTCGGCGAGGGAGAAAAACTGATAGCATATGACAAAAATTTAATACGTAACATGACATTGACTTAAAGGACTTTAATACTTGATTCAATTTTTTAAAGAGACAATGTAAAATTTATTAATAAAGATTATTTTTAGTTATTGATTTTTTAATATTCATAGCTGATAATAATTGTCTGCAGATATAAAAAAATCAAATCTGTAGACAATCACCAGTCTTGGTGATTTAAACAGTCTGTGTATTTTAATGCATACTCTTGCAATAATTGCAGCTATTTTATTAAGTGCAGTGTCAAAATGATGCATTCTTTTATTAATTCCATAAAAATACACAAGGAATTTTTAAAACAAACAATCAATGATTAATATCTTTGATAGAAGCTCTTGTTGTTAGGGTAATAAATAAATAAATGACTTAAATAGGGACACGCTAGCTAGTAAGTTATTGAAAATTAAGACATCAAAAATTTAGATTTCTTAATTTGCAATAAATTAAAATATTGTGTAAAATATTTTCTTAGTATATAAATATTAGGAAATGGTAATTTAGTAAACATTATTTGGTAATTTATTAAACATTAAATAAATTACCAAAAAAATAATACACAATAAATAAATTACGAAATATTAAAGTAGAAACGATGCTTACTCAATAAGTAAATAAATAATAGCTATCAGCTGCAAGATATAGAGACTACAATGCGTACTACACCAACTCTTTTAAAAATGCTGATCAGTTGGTGTAAAACTAACAATAAATACATAATTGTAGATACATACAGTTATTGTACTACGTAGTATACCAACATACTACAAAAAAGTATGTAAAAAGTACTACAACATACTACAAAAAAGTATATTAAATAAATTACCAGATCAAATACAAAATATTAAAGTAGAAACGATGCTTATTCAATAAGTTAAATAAATAATAGCTGTCGACTGCAAGCCATCAGTGACAAGAGATACAAGACATAGAGACTGTAATGCGTACTACACCAACTCCTTAAAAATACTGACCAGTTGATGTAAAACTAACAGTAAATACAGAACTGTAGGATAAATGATATTATCCTGCAGGTATATACAGTTATTGTAGTACGTACTACACCAACATACTACAAAAAAAGTACATTAAATAAGTTGCCAGATCAAATACGAAATATTAAAGTAGAAACGATGCTTATTCAATAAGTAAATAAATAGTAGCTATCAGCTGCCAGCCATCAGTGAAAAGACGGGCAAGATGTAGATACTGTAGTGCTTACTACATCAATCCATAAAAATCGTAACGAAATTTGTAAATGACACGTTCGCTGTGGATGGTTGCTGATGGCTATAGGTTATTCAATTATTGAATAAATATTATTTATATTTTAATATTTCAGATTATTTATTTATTTTTTTATAAAAATATCGAAATTTTTTTTTTTTCTGTTGGGTCAATGTTTTTCGTGTTCTTTTGTTTTATTAAAATCTGAATACAACATTTAAAAAAAAAAAAAAACCAGTAGTTTCTTTTATATTTTTTTCGATTATTTAATTATCAGTGAAAAATCTGCTTATGGGTGATATTTATATTTTTAATTGCATTTTCAGTCTGAAAGAAACATTCCCCGACTCATCTTCGATCCAGACGGCGCTCTTGTTTGCTATTGGACGGTAAGAGCGTAATGCGTTAAAATTTAATCATCCTTTAATTATTATTCAAGGTCATATGAAATGTTTGGCGCGTGTTATAAGAACCAATTAAAATTTGTATTGATTTATATGAGAAGTTTAACTATCACATCTCTTTTTCTATGTTGTCAATTTATTTTGTATTATCGAAAAAGATATCAGACATTTTTAACTTGTATTGCTAGTATAACCATGCTTTAAAATGCCCCTAATAATCTTTAAACAAGAAAAAGTAACAATAGTAATTTTTAAAATATAAACTGCATGTTAAAAATTACTAATTACGAAATTATATTATTACTCATTACATATTTAATAATTATTAAAGAACCAATATTAGAACAAATAGTTTTCAAATAATATAGAAGGATTCTAGCTCTCTGGCGCTCGGTGGCTCAGAGCCATCGTGTTCGAGTTCCCGTGGTGCCATGGATGCTTGTAGTGGCTCGAAATCCACTTTAAATCGTAGGTCCAGTCTCATTTGACTATAGAGCTTTGGGAGTAGGGCTGAAAACCCTACCACGTAAAAAGAAAACATCTACTGATTAGAAATCTCCCAGCGAGGAGACGATCTTGGCCCACCATGGGGCTATTACGCCAATGATGATGACGGAACGGTTCATTGCATTTCAATTCTAACAGAAATAAACAAAAAAGTGCATTCTTTTTCAAACAAAACCGTTATGAAAGGTTGACTTTTTATAAAAAATATTTTAATTAAAATTGACATAAAATTTATTTATTTAAACATTGATATTTTTATCAAAATTACATAGTAGACGATCAGATGTTATGAAATATTTTAAAAGCACAGTGAACAATGGAGTAATTAGGTAAAGCGTGTATTAAAGATATAAAAAAAAATACAATACCGTAAACGGAACTGCGAAACTGATTTTGATGTACAAAACGTGACCAGCACTGTTATAAATGTTGTTCGATATGAGATCGTTCATTTCTTTAAAATCGTTAAGAATTCTAAGTAATTATATTTAATTTTTAAACTCAAATTTCATAAAAATGTATGAAAGCAATGGAATAAATGAATTTATTTTATTTTATTTAAATACTTGTTGTTGTTGTTGTTTCTTATCCCACTTGGCTGGCCAAGCCCACGAGCCCATATGGACTCATGATTGAAGGGGAAGGAAGCAGCTTCTGTTGTGATGGAGCACCCGTAGGTAGAAGCCTGACTTTTGCTCCGTGACGCTCTTACAGTCATAGAAGACCGGGACCTACGGCTTAAAGTGGATTCCGAACCACTACAAACATCCATGGCACCGCCGGGATTCGAACTCGAAACCTGTGGCACCGAGCGCCAGAGCGCTAGACACTCGGCCATTCAGGTCCCAAATTTGCCAACGGCACGCAGTGTTCCCAGGTGGTCACCCACCCAAGTACTGACCGCGCCCAATGATGCTTAACTTCGGTGATCTAACGAGAACCGGTATATTCAGCATGGTACGGCCGTTGGCATTTAAATACTAAACAAGTAATATAATAATTTTTTTTTTAAAGTCAATTCCTACTTTTTTTTCACTATATTGCAGAAAGTCCTTTATAAATAATTTTCATTCATTTTTTTAAGTTTATTTGGCTCCATCTATTGGTAGATATATGCAACTTAAATCTAAAAAGAATTAAAATTAATTAATTAAATTTAATTATTGAATTAATATTTGAAAAAAACTGTATTAACATCAACTGTCATCTACTACAAGTTAAAAAAATGTATTTGAACTTGAGTGGAGGAATAAAAAGTATTTTATGAGCGATTGAAAATTTGTACAAAATATATATAGGGAGAGTGTGAGCTAATAGAAGGAATTGAAAAAAAAACAATTTTATTTTTTATTTTTTTGAGATATTTCTAATTTTATTCATTGACACTTCTTCGTTTGCTCCATTATTTAACAAAAATTTTGCCCCAAAAGAAATAACGGATATGAAGATGCAACATTTTGGATATTTGTTATGATAGACATCGTAGATTGCATATTATGAACTATTTTGTTTAATAGTTGTTAAATTATTGATACTCTTTGTGCAGCTTCAAACAGTTCTTTTTTTTAAAATATGGCTTCAGGAAATTAAAAACGGAGACACTTCTTCTTCTTCTTCTTCATTGGCTCAGCTGCCCCATGGACGGTCAAGGACGTCTGCCTACTGGCAGATTTCGAGACAGGAGATGTTTTATTTTTACTGGGTAGGGTTGTCAGCCCTACGCTCAACGCTTTACAGTCATTGTAACATCTCGGCCTATACTAGACCTATAACGACTTCAAGAAAAGGGCAGCTTTCAAGTTCATGGGAACACTTTAATTATTATTTACAAACATTAAATATATAAACAGACCTCTATTTTCATAAAATATGAAAATTAAAGATAATTTGATTCACATGTGTAGTTCACTCCAAGGTCGGAGATTTTCAGAGTTTTCGCGTCTACGTCGATCTATTTCACCAGGTCTGCGGCAGATTATCACATGGCGTGATTTGACAACAAGAGGTTTACTGCGGAAACAGGCAGAAACTCCGGACTGTTCTTTCACTTTTGAGAAAAAGAGAAAAACAACACTTTTTGTCTACTCGTCGCAAAATTCTTTTTTGTCTAAAAACTACCTTTAAGAAAATCTGACAAGAGGGGGGCGGGTCAACTTCCATCACTACTCATTGAAGTAGACACTTTCTCAGCAGATGGTTTATCACCAATCCCGATGCAACAACTCATGGTGTAATCCATATTCCATCTGTAATTGCTTCGACCTGTGAAGGTCACACAGACCTTCGTTAATTTCATGAGGTCTCATTATTCATGACACTGAATATCTTCTATCAAATTTGAATGACAGGTTGTTCTCATTAGTACAAAACACTCATTTCTTGTAATACAACTATCCACAACACTTCTTATCTTCTATTAAATTTGTGTGTTAGGTTGTTATTATGTAGTACTCTTCACGTGGGAAGAGTACTACATCATATTAGGCCTACGGTTTAAAGTGGATTCAGAACCACTGCAAACATCCATGACACCGCTGGTACTCGAGCCCGTAACATGTGACACCGAGGGCCTGAGCCAAAATAATAGGCATTATTGATTTGAAATGAATCAAATTGCAAACATTTATTTTTATGAACTACGTAACTTCTTCAAGTATTAGATTTAGGAAAAAAAACGACTCTTACCTAAATGTTGGATAATTTAATAATTCTGAATAATGGAATAAATGAGATTTTTTTATTTTATTTAAATACTAAGCAACAATTCTGATTTTAATCTAAACAGCTCTCTAAAATCTCATTGGTCAGTACAAACTAGCATTCTAGTATGCTAGCTGTTCTTTTCTTAAAAGATCAAAAAGTGTAATCCCATTGAAATCTTTCGACATTCTTTGAAATAAACAATGGTAAATCAAAATAACAAGATTATAAAAGATGCACATTATTTAAAAATAAATGTAATTCTGCGCTCTCGATGTGAACATCTCCTAGAATATTTAAGTGAGGATATAGAAACATCCGCATAGTAGCTTTGTTCTCGTATCGTGTAATCTTTATGTGATCTTGTTAAAAAAGGATTTTGCAAAACAGCCATGCAGATCTCTGAAAAGGGATTACAATAAACAGTTATTTTTATTTTAACTTAAAATAGCTGAAAGCTTACAATATTCGCATTGTATTTTAAATATTTAAAAAAAACATTTGAAACACCCTATGCATTATTTCTTTTATGAAACACATTTTTTATTCATCCTCATAACATGATAATAAAACATACCCATTGAAAAATATGAAAGCTGTCATATTTATTTATTTATTAATTTTTTTGCAGTTAAAGATAAATCATACAATTTCTTTCATTTTCCTATATACTGGATATTTCAGTTCTATTTTTATACAGAAAATTCGCTCTTTGTGATGCAAATGTATCCTGTTTAGCGTTTGAAAGTTACTAAGAAAAAAAAAACTTTAAATTTCCTGATGAGTCGCCGCGGAAATATATTGATTCCATACAATGTAGAAAAATTGCAGATCTTCTAAGACAGATAACTGCTAGATTACCATTCTACTTTGGTCCAGAGTGTCAAAACATCTTCTGTCTTAACACTCTGGGCAAAGTAGAATAATAGTCTTACTTCTTATCGAAGTAAATTTTCAAAATGTGAAACATGGAACAGAGCATCCTGCAAAATAAAACATAACTTGTTTTCATTTTTAAAGGTACCGTGACTAATTAACAATAAATTTAAATTATTTAATTTAATATTTAGATTACTTAAATTATTATTAGCTTATTTAAATTATTATTTAGGTTTTTTAAATTATTATTTAAATTGAGCTAAAAAAGTAGATAGTACTGATTTGTAATGAATCAAATTGCGAGAATTTCACTCTATGTTTTGCATTACTTCTTTAAGTAGTATGGTGGCCTGATGGTCAATTGGCTAACGCTCTGGCCTTTGCTACCAAAATCAGATCTAGCCAACTGCTATTAGGCGGCATCTACCAAGTGGGATAAGAAAAAACATGTAAATTAATTAATAGTTTGTATAATAAATTTTAGTTCTCAATATATGTTTGTTTAGTTATATTTACGAAAAATTATTTTATTTTTAAATAATATGTTGTTTAGATTAAAATGTAGCCCTAAGATTAAATGTTGTCGTAAGGAGTAACATATTTTCTTGTTGATTTTTCAACAAATTATTCTTTTACAAAACATGTTCTATATCAAAACTTTAATTAATTATCTATATTATATTTTCTTTAATAGGCAGTCGTAGCTCTAGTGACTCTCTACAACGCATGGACAATAGCTCTTCGTATAGCATTCCCTGAAATACGTCAGACGGTGAGTGATCTGTTTGTGAAATATTGTGTAAATGAGCATGTGCTGAATCGATAGATATACAGGGTGGTTATAATTAAAGTGACTCTATTCAGAACCCATTCTACATAACGGATTTTGACGAAACTTGGTATATGTTGTATATACACCATAGGGAAAAGATTTTTTCAATAAAAAAAAAATAGTTCAAATTTTGATCAGCAGGGGAAATTGTGGCGGACAAAAAATTTGCCAGAACCATTAAAATTTATTCAAGTACAGGATAGGCTCAACGTGTGTTCCATTGATATCAATTACGTGTTGAAAGAGCATTATAATGAGTTCAATGGTAGAGCGAAGAAACTCTCGAGGAATTTTATCAACATGGCGTGTTATGTTGGATTTCAACTCAGGTAAAGTCCTAATTCCTCTTGCATAAACACGATCTTTTAGACCAGGGGTCTCCAAACTTTCCAGCCTTAGGGCCATACTGCTTACTTCAGTAAGTACCAAGGACCAAAACCGTTTTAATTTTTCTGTCATTATCTATAATTAGTCGCCGATTACGCGCTTCGGGCAAGCATACGCTTGCTAAATTCGCTGGTTCAATTACTATAATTACTATTGTGTGTATCGATACGACCGTGACACTTGACGACATCTAGTGGTTAAAAGCGGAAATAGGTAGGTATAACTACCGAGGGTAACCGCGGGATGTTCACTAATTTAATAATGTTAGTGGGGTTATTTTCAATTATTTGTTAGTTGTTATGCTTAAGTTAAATTTTCTGCGTATTATGCTTGTTATTAAGCTTTACCTAGCAAGTCAATAAAACCGATTTATTATCATTCTGCGTTTTTTTATCCAACTTATTACAGCAACAATAAGCTATTCGCTGTCGCGGGCCGGATTTGGCCCGCGGGCCGTAGTTTGGAGACCCCTGTTTTAGACGATCTTACACGATCTGAAATACCTCGAGAGTTTCTTCGCTTTATCATTGAACACGCTATAATGCTCTTTCACGCGTAATTGATATGGAACACAATTTGAGCACATTCTGAATAATTTTTAATGGTTCTGAAAATTTTTTTGTCCTTCCTTAAGCGCCACAATTCCCCCAGCTGGTCAAAATTTGAACAAGTTCCATCAAAATCCGTTAGCTAGAATGGGTTCTAGAGAGGTCTGAATAGGGTCACTTTAATTATAACCACCCTGTATTTTTCAACTTCTAATAAAGCACAAGAGAATTAATTTGATGCTTAATTAGAATCTATAAGTGATTAATATTAAATTAAATAATCATTTCGCAGTTCAGTCACGATAAAAGTTCTCACAAGATGCCAAATATCAACTAAAAGAAAGCACCCGCAAAAAAAAAGAGATGAATGTAAAGACAATACAGATTTACATAGTCAGATTGCGTATATTTGCCCAGTAGGTTTTTTTTCACTGAAAATACGTAGAATCATCGTGCAGCATAAAATATTGCACGTGGTGTACAGGATGTTAGTAAAATCGAAACAATAGCAAATAAATGTACCTAACAAATTTCAAACAAAAGGACGAAAGGAAAAGAAAATAATATAAATTCGTAGATTTAAATAGGACACATTTAAAACTGCAGGTGTTCTATTAGCAATTTAAATTCGGTGACGAATTAATTATAAGACGTTTCAGTTGATTTGATTTTCTTTCTTTGAGGAAGTTAAGAATTAAAAATGTTTATTACCCAGAATATCTTTTGGTAGAAAACAAAAACATCTTTTTAACTATGTTATATTGAGTTAAAAACTAATTATTGTTGAATATTTTAATGTGACATGTAACAAATGTTTAAGAAATTAATGTGAAAAAATTCTAATTAGAGGCCTTTTGATGATTTTGTGTTAAGTGCGATTCAAATTTTTCAGTTGATTTCAAAGTTCGTACCTTAATTGTAATGTTATTTTTGGAGAACCATTCTATCATATCTCAATATATAGAATAGAAAACTGTTAGGCTTCTTGAGTACTTTGAATGGCAATGTTAATATACTTTCTAAGTATAATTCTGTTTGTAAAAAATACAACACTACGAAGGAATGACGTTACCGAGCTGAAACTCTCAGAAAATACAAATCATAGTGTGTTTTGCAAATGATTAAAATATCACAAGTCATATGCATAAGGTCATATGCAAGTCATATGCGCCCTCTAAACTGCTGCTGAAACCGTATAAACAGGGAGTTGTAGCGGGATGGTGCGGTATGGTTATGTTAGTAACGTATGGTTATGTGCTAATGGTGAACATTAGGTGAGCTTCAATTAAGTCTCTTCGACGAAAGAGGGTGATATTTCAACAATTGGTGAAGTTAGAACGGAGGAGAATCATCGGTATTCGTGATGGAGGATTTTCGTATCGTGCAATACCAGTTCGTGTGCAGCAGCATAGCAGCAGCACTTTGATGCGAGTTTGGAAGCAGTGTACCGACGAGAACCGGACAATACGTAAATTCAAGTGTTCTTTTACAACTAAACCTAAAAAAAAAAATCGATGAAAAGATTTCAAATGAAAGAATGAACTTTCTCTTCACAAATCTATATACACTCATGTCCATAAATTAAGGATAATGAAGTTCAGGCAAAGAAAGAGACAGAAGCAAAACAAATTTGACTTATTTGTAAAGTCTATTTATTAAACGAAAGGTAAAGATCAAAAAAGATGCTATATGTTTGACATAATTAATAAAAATTGCGATGTTTACTCACTGGAGCAAATTTCAAAAAAGGACCTATTTACAAAAAACAGTATAACATGGTTAGTATGATGGTTAATATGGAGTATGTCTCCCGGACGATGCAATACAGGCCTTACAACGCCTAGGCATGCTGAGTATCAAATTATCAATCTGATCTTGGGGAATATTACACCACTCATCAAGCAATGCCCTCCGAAGTTTCGGTTGACAGGTGGGAGGGGGTTGACGGGCTGCAATTCGTCGGCCAAGCATATCCCACACATGCTCTATTGGATTCAAGTCCGGTGAATATGCTGGCCAATCCATACGAATGATATCCTCCAATTGAAGGTATTCGTCTACAATGTTTGCATGGTGAGGACGGGCGTTGTCATCCATAAACAGAAATTCAGCATCCATGGAGCCCCGAAACAAACGTACATGTTGTTCCAGAATGACATCCCGATAGATGTGGCCTGTCATCGTTACACTCTGAACATGCAGGTCAGTTCTGGAACCAAGAATAATTCCTCCGCAAACGAGCCATCCTGCACCACCGTAACGGTGTCGTTCAATAATGTTCTCTTGGTGGTAACGGGTACCTGGCGCTCTCCATATGAAAGTCCAGCAAAAATGAGACAGCAAACTAAACCTGGACTCGTCGGAAAACATCACACCAGACCACTGTTGAGGTGTCCACAATGCATGCTCTCTACTCCAGGTTAATCGCAGGCGACAGTGAGTTGCGGCAAGTGGAACACATCTGACAGGCCTACGAGCATATAGACCAATGTGCCCTAAGCGTCTGTACACGGTCTGTTTTGAAACTGTCGTACCGGTAGCTGAAGAGAGCTGACGAGACAGGTCTGAGGCTGTGCTCCGTCTGTTTCTTTTGGCAATAACTGCTAAATACCGGTCCTCATTCGGCGTTGTAACTCGGGGGTGACCTGTGCTGTAACATCTACTCACATTACCATCATCTTGGAATCGTTGCCAAAGCCTGGAGATGACACTCTGGGCGATTCCATGTTCCTCGGATACTTCCAGCTGGGTACGTCCACATTCCAGTCGTCCGATAATTCTACCACGTAAAAATCATCCAAATGCTTCCTTTGTGCCATAACTATGCGGTTATCGCACTGAAAGGCTTTTAAAGCGCTTGTGAGCAATTTTACTTCTTTGCCACCATTCCTTATATACCCCTCTCTTACACTCTCGTCATTGTGACGTACTATCCGCGCCATTTGGTGGTTTCCTGTAATTTGCATATTTTTCCTCAAGATGTGTGTGATAATTCTACAGGTGAAATTTTTATTTTAGAGTTCAATTTCTGTGTGATTCTGAATTATCCTTAATTTTTGGACATGAGTGTATCTTTTTTCCTTACATCATATTCAATAAAGATTTAATATGAATACGTTTTCCTGTGTTGAGATTATTTCAAACCAATCGAATCACTGCAAATAAGAATACACCTGTTTACATTCTTTATGCTTCATGAAATGCACTTTATAAAGAAGTTGTAAACATTATTTTCAAATCATTTCGAAACAAAATTTTGTTTCACTCATCGTAAGAGTAATCCCGAAGGTTATTATTTTTTTTGTATGTGTGTTACACATCGATGGGTCTTGCTGTCCACTTAATACGTCCATTCTGCCCACCATCACTTGCTTTCCACTTACTGAAGTTCCTGTAGTGCTTTTAAGGGTAACTGCTCCATATTTGTGGGCCAAATAGATTGGTTTGGTTTGCCGCTCAACGGTCGTCTTGTGCACATTTTAGGCTAAACAGACCGGGACCTACAGTTTAAAGTGGATTCCGAACCACTACAAATATCCATGGCACCGCCAGGACTCGAACCCGAACCTGTGACACCGAGCGCCAGAGCGCTAGCCACTCGGGTCCCGTGCCAAATAGAGGGAAACCCAGATCATCATACAAAATTAATATGCCAAACACTGTCTCAAACGCATCGAGTTCTCCAATTTTTGAAAACAGTGCTGGAAAAAGGCATACCCATCGGATTCGAGCTTCACTTCTTCAGCAAGCTAGGAATGCACCAGGATTCTGCTCAATAGATTATTTATGGTTTGGTTTGTCGCACCCTTTATGCTAATCAGACTGGGACCTACAGTTTAACGTGTATTCTGAATTAGTAGAGAGTTTTTGCATACCGTATTTTGGACGTCCGTTAGCTTTTTCTCCACAGCGCGCATGCTCATAGGAAATATTATTACAGATACGCAAGCGCAATTTTCTATGAGCGTGCGCGCTAGGGTGAAAAAGCTAACGGACGTCCAAAATACGGTATGCAAAAACTCTCTATTAACAAACATTCCTGCCATCGCCCAGATTCGAACCAGAAGCCTGTGGTGACAAATGCCGGAACGCTAACCAATTGGCTATCAGGTCGCAGATGGTTTATGTTATAAACAATAATATGAAGATTTCAGAAAGATAATATTTTTAATTATGCTTTTTTTTTTCTTGTCTAGGTATAATAACTTTAGTTCTTTCTGCATTAGTTTTATATCCTTTATATCTTATATTTTGCTAAGCTTTACATTTCATCTTCTTTTGCTTGTTCCAGATATTAGGTATTATTTAGGTGGTCCTTTTTCAACTTCCTTTTAATTTACTCTCATTTCCTTTCTGCGTTTATTTCAAATGAACTCATTCCAACGTAATATTTCACACTAACATTTATAACTTAACGGTAAATGTGCCCCACAAATATTTTTACAAGAAACAGATATGACAATTTTTACAAACTATCACACTACGCATTAATATCTTTCACAGTAATGCGAAACTTGTGAAAAATAGTTCTATAGGTTACGTAACAGAATTTTCTAGACGAGTATTACCTTAATAATTATTAAAGAGACGTTTTCACTCACAAAAAATCGTATCTGGAAATAACCTTGAAGTATATAGATAATTTCTGAGTAAAATAGTTTATGTGGTGATATTTTAACAGTTCAAATTATTTCGCAAGCTGGTGCATTTACTTATTAAACCGACGCTTTTTACTAAATGCTAATGAATTTGTTATTTCAAATTAAAGGACTTCAATATCCGATGTAAAATGTAAGTTATGCATTAAAATGAACTTTGATCAAAATTTCTTCTGTTCATTTAGGGCGGGGGTGGCCAACCCGCGGCCAGCCTTGAATATTTTTCCGGCAAGTGAAATTTATCAAACTATTATAAAATTATTTTATAATGGCCAAAGTTGTGAAAATCAATGCATTAAAAAAAAATATTATGTGTGCATCCATATATTCAAAAACTAACTGTCGAAATAATGAGAAAAAATTAACTTTAATTTTAAAATAATATTCTTAAGAATATATGACAGATATTGCCTGTTTTATTCATGAGTTTACAGTTATGAGTTCGCAGAATAATTAAATTGTATTCTGCGAACTCATGATGCGCACGCATCGTAGAGCATCTAATGTAACATGTTCTATGATTCTCTTTAAGTGACCGCATTGACCATCCCCAGATACGCACAGTTCATTGTTGATAGAAGAGCAAACCAGATTCTTAGTTGAAGTTGTTAGCCCTTTTGGTTCAACTTAAACCTGCGAATCGTTTTTTTTTTTTTTTTTTTTTTCGAAAATGAAATTGACAAAACACAAAACAAGCTCAAACATAATGGACGCTAACCTGCAACACCCATTACGATGTGAAAATACCCAAATTGAGATCGATTTGCAAAAGCTAAGTAAAGAGTTAAATATCGCACTAGTAAAATAAATATTTTTTAATGATTTAATTTTTTTTTATTTCGTTCATATTTAAATATTTTTTTTTTATTTTTAGTGTTATATATTTTTTTACAATATGCGTTTAGTATCATTATTATTTTATTATCTATGTTTACATGTAAGAACAAGGGGCCTGAATGGCCGAGTGGCTGGCGCTCGGTAGCGCAGGTTTCGGATTCGAGCCCCGTGGATGGTTGTAATGGTTCGGAATCCACTTTAAACCGTAGGTCCCGGTCCTAATAGGATTGTAGAGCGTTGCGGGGGCATTGTTACTCCTCGTCCGTGGCTTATCTTCAAGTTACACGCGCCTCCTTGGTAATGCAAAGTGAGTACGTCTGTGCAGCGCTTGCCTCAAGACATCCAAGACCAAGCTGTCTACGTGTTTTCCAGCTGCATTGGAATAAAAAAAAAACATGTAAGAATAATAGTAAACACAAAATGAGTGATTTCGCTTTTAATTGTATTATGACTTTTTAAATTTTATTTACTCAAGTAAAGAATGTGACAACCAAATGATAAATGACTTAAATCAATGCATTTATTGAATATTAAAATTAATTATTTGAAGATTTTTAAAATTTTTTACCGTTATTTCCATGCTTGCTAAGTTGTGCGATTATAATTAATAATAACAGTCATAAAATTTTTTCTTTGCTTTTAAAACTTCAATAAACAACAGTCGATATACGATTTTTTTCTGTATATCACAATAAGCAAATTGCGAGGGAAAAAAATGAAAGTCTACTATACGTTTAATCTTAAGTTTTTGTTTTTTTTTCCCTCTTTTCTCTCTCTCTCTCTCTTTAAGTAGAGTCGGCTACATTTCTCTATAGAATGATGTGGGATTCGAAACCAGGTTTTTTATGTGTTGTTATCTTTCGGTTTACTTTCATGTGTTAGTATAACGCTGTTTTTAATGTGGGACTGGTGACATCTATAAAACTACCGGCGTGACAAATAAAACTAAAAATTGTGAAAAAAAATTTCAGCAATTTTGCTTTAAAATCACTCAAATTAATACAAAAATTGCTTGAAACAAAGAAAAGAAAGCATAATAAATCTTGGTTTTACATATTTTGGGGAAATGTATGGAAGAAATGTCAAAAAATGTGAAGGAATGAACTAAAATAGTATGAACTGATCCAAGTAAAGAATTCAAATTTGTTAAAAAAAAAGGCTAGGATCTTTAGGTAAGAATTTAAATGCGAATAGATTATATTCCTTTTTTTCTCTGGTGATTTTAATAATGATGCGCTTATTAAATATAATCGGGATTTTCGAAGTTCGCATTTACTCTAAAATTTTTTAAACAATACCGGCAATTATATATCTGAAAGTCAAAATGGATTTAATTTACTCAGAAAAAAAAAAAAAAAAAAAAAAAAAAAAAAATGAAAACCTGATATGATTTTTAACTGTATTACTATACAGTTAAAAATTAGTTCTTATATAAATTTCTGCTAATGTACATAACAGTTCATAACTTTCTATATATTAAAATTTATATGAAAATGTAAAACTCTAAATTTCGAGATAAAGAATTTACGAATTCAGGATTTATTCACTGAATTTGATTGTTTCTAGTGCTCAATCAATTATATACTATGCATTTGTATAGCATCTAAGGAATTACGGAATTCTAAGTGGTTGCGGAATACAACTCCGATGGTTTTATTCATGTGGGGTTATGAGAAAAATTTCAGATCCCAGATGCCTTTCACTAATTTGCAGGAACAGAGGTAACGTAAGGGGCCCTGATGGCAGGATGACTGGCGCTTGGTGTCACAGGTTTCGCGTTCGAGTCCCAACTGTCCCATATTTAAGATAAATAATGTAAAAATGGGAATGCATTATAAAATAGTATATTAAATATTACATTTTTACAGAATTCATCATCTTACTTGCCATATGTGGATGTCGTATGTGACTTAATCTATTTGATGGACATAGCGTTCCAGTTACGCACAGCCTATTTACAAGATGGAATACCGGTAAGCTATAAAGTTCAAGTTCTATCAAGTTCTTTTTCTTTCAATTTAAACATCTTAGCTAAATTTAAATTCGATTTTCATTCAATGCATGGCAATTAGCTTTGTATTAATCTGTTGGGAAAATTTTCTCAGCATTTAATTAATAAAGCTGTTTATTATCATTAGCTAATTTTCATTAATCTATACTCATTAAACAATCTGTCATTGGCGCAGATAAAATTTGAATTGAAGCTCTTTCAATTTTATCTTTAATCTATACGTACTTATATATTAATGGCCTTGGGAAAATAGTTACAGTCTTAACAATCCAAACTTTGTTTCTAAAAAATGCCAAATATTTGTGGTACCAGGGTAGAATACATTTGGAAAGTACTGAAACTTTAATATTAAAATAGTCTGGAATGTATATAAAATCGGAGGATATAAATAATGTATTATATTCTTGTAGTGATGTGGGTACGGTCATTGTAACTGGATGTGATTGGGTTGAGATACTTGAGGGACAGGCTGGCGAACTCACAACTTTATTTACGCACATACAACACCACACACATACAATTAGAAACATGTGATAATTAACACATCTAAAGACAGATAATTATAGAGTGGAAGGCCTCCACTTATAAGCCAAAGACCGAAACTCGGATATGCGCAAGGTGCTCGAAATATACTTCTTCTCCAGATGAGAGTCTATAGGCTAACTAATGCTCAAAATTGCCGTAAATATATTTCCTCTCGGGATGAGACTATAAACTGAACGCCAAAGGGGTGGTCTTTCCAGTATGTAGCAGGAAGCACGATTACATCCTCTATTTCACAATAAGTTTTTTTTTATTAGTGTTGAAGAATGGTAGCATTGGCCGGTGAAGCGTTATTAATATAAAAAAAAATTATTGTTGTTTATTTTTCAGATTTATTGCCTTATTGTTAAAAAAAGCGTAAATATGCATAATTTCTTGACTGGCTGAAATAACTATGTGCATAGAGAGTTAAAATAAAAATCAGCGTGTGCAATTGCGTTTAATATTACTTTTATTAATTTAATTCCTAAGTATATGGAAGTATTTAAAGTATTAATCTTGAATAAACAATGAATTTCATTCATCTTAGAGCTTTATTTTTGTATTCCAGTGTATTTAAAGTTCATGTACTGTTTTTTAAATTAATATTATAAATATATTTTGAATCACATCAAATATAATTTATTACTGATTTAATTTATGCTGAAGAATTCTCTATACTAATATACACTACTTCCTAATTGTCAATAAATAATAACTGGATATGATGAAATTCAAGTAGAAAGATATTTAGAAATTTATATAATTCTAGCAGCAAGATAATTAAGATGGTATAGTGATCATGATGTCTAAACACTCTCTCTTAAATCATAAAAATAATCTCAACAAAATCCACATTGATATATTAAACACATTAGAGGCATGGAATTCGCGTATAAAAATTTCAAAATGATATGGTACTGCAGTTTTCAGTAAAAGTGCAATCCAGATGCTAAACTGAAAAAAAAAATTGTAGTTCAAAAAGGTACCTATATGGGCGTTGACAAGCATTGATTATCCAACAGTATGTAAATGAGGATGATTGTAAAAGAACTGATTACTCGGTGGATCTTTTATTAGATTGAATCATGAATTTGATTTGTAAGACAAGTTACCTCGTGAATTTTATGGGAAATTGTATTAATGCATCATGATTTCTGTTCAAGGATTCAATAATTATATTGTTAGACATTTTCAGTTATACGTTCATTTCTGTTTCATATAGCTCACAGAGCTGTATTGGTCATAGATAACATTCTCGCAGTAACTTGTCCTACACATTAAATTGATGATTCATATATTCAAAAATATATCAATTGAATAAAAGATCAACAGAGAAGTCAGTTTTGATCATCCTTATATACATACTTTGGTTGATCAGTTTTTGCTAGCGTCCCATATCGGCAATTTTTTTAAAGTATTTGGCTAAACTCCAGAATAGATAACATTCTCGCAATAACTTGCTGTAAACATCAAATTGATGATTCAAATGAATAAAAGATCCACGGAGAATTTAGTTTTGATAATCCTTCGAGGGATCAATATGCAAACTTCGAGGGTTAGCGTCCCCTATCTGTATCTTTTTGAACTAAAGTATTTGCTGGCGAAAATTCCAAAATAGAAACATTCTCACAGTAACTTTTCATACACATGAAATTGAAATTTTAAGTTTTGATCATCCTTATATCCATAGTTTGGGGGATCAATTTTTGTTAGCGCCCTCTGTCAGCAACTTCTTGAACTAAAGTATAGGCTGGCTAAATTCCTGAATTCTGACAATGATTTTAATGAAACTTAGAGTTTTGTATGCTTATTTATTCTTTTCTTTCGATGTTTTAAAGTCTAAACAGAATTTTTGTTTATCCTGTATGATTATGATGCTGTTAAATATCATAAACACAGTTTTGGAGCTAGTTTGTTGCAAAAGGAAGTTACAGAAGAATCTCGAAGACTTAGTAGATCTGTTTTCAGAAACATGGCACTTAATTTAAGTGAAAAGTAGGAAACATTTGTTCTTGTTTAAAAAGAAATATGTTCCGAGGAAATTGCTTTCCCTTTGATGGTATTGATAAAAACACACACATACATTTTGTGGGAAATTTCTGAGACATCAAGGTTGAATTCATTTAGTAAGAATTCGAATATGATGAAAGTGGAAACATTTTTGAATGTGATAAAATAAACATGAGGGTTTTTTTCTTTAAAATAAAGATGATAGATTTTTTTTATGTCATAATAACCATTAAAAAATCCTGATTTCATTTATTGATACGTAACTATTCACTAAAAATAGGGATAAATATTAATAAAGTTTTGTTTTTTCTTTCTAAAAGTAAATTATTGCTTTCTCTAAAAAGAAAAAAAAAATATTGCGTTTAATTTAAGAGATAATCATTGTTATTGTTTAAAATAATTTTGCAATTTTAGTAGACAATATTAGGCTTTATGGATGATAAAATAGAATGTTTGGTAAATAACATAGTTATTTTAGAAATTCATAACAAATATTTTCTCTTTACTAACAACAAATTTTAAGAATTTGTTACATATATGTAAGTTCATTTGTTTAAAGGAATAAATAAATGATATGAATTATAATTTAAAAATCTTTAATTAAAATCTCATCTTTAATAAATGTAAATTTTTACCTTTTGTTACATGATTCACAATTTTATCGCATCTCACCAGATTTATATAATTTTAACATAGCGATAAAAAAATTAAGACTTTAAATATGCGTTTTAACAAAAACATTCAATTGTAAATAAGTGTTCAAATATTTGACATGTATTAAATTAAATTTGATATTAATGCGATAAATTTGACATTAGCATAAGAGTAAAATATACATAATATATATATGCCCCACTCGTGGGTCAGTGGTAATGCTCGCCACTGGTGAGAATTAGGGCGGAGGTTCAATTCACGGGAGGCTTTGTTGTAGACAGTGTTTAAAAAAAGACTCGAGGGCATTTGTGGAGTTCAGTATCTTGCCTCTTGATTTGAGCTACCTGGGTTTCTCCCATACGATTCTCAAATGCGGGGTAGTTCCCCTTAAAAAATCCACCAAGTAGGCACTGCTCTCCTTCTTCAGCGCCACGGAGCCAAGTAAAACTTCTACCTACGGGTGTTCCATCACAGTAGTAGATGCTAGATATTGCTATCTACCGAGTGGTATAAGTAATATATATAGAGAGATAAAGCATACATTAATATTTTTAATATATATGAATTAAAATCAGACAATATTATATAGTGTTCCAAATTAAAAGTACTGTAGTTAGGGCTCCTTAAAATAAAAATTTATGACGAAGTTTAAAGGGAGCTTTGAACAAAAAATATATGATATTAAAAATATTTTAATATATTTATAAAAAATAGTTAATACCAGTTGATTTTGTACCAAATTTATATTAAAATCTACACAGATTTTTTTATCTTCCTATTTACTGCTTGCTTAAAACTCAAAAAACTTATCTACCGTCAAAATACTTATCTTAAATTGACACTCCTTACTGATTATGATTGCTGACTAGTTGCATGTTCTTGTATTTAATAAATGTTCCTGCGATTTTGTAATATTTATGCTATTAAACTATATACACTGAAGTGACAAAAGTCATGGGATAGCAATATGCAAATTTTCAGAGGGCAGTAGCATCGCGTAGAACAGGTATAAATGCGCAGTGCTTTCGCAGAGCTTTCATTTCTGTTCAAGTTATTCATGTGAAGAGGTTTTGACGTGATGAGGACCGCACGACGGGAATTAACAGACTTTGAACGCGGAATCTTAGTTGGAGCTAGACGCATGGGTCATGCCATTTCGGAAATCGTTAGGGAATTCAACATTCCCAGATCCACTGTGTCAAGAGTGTGCCGATGGTATGAAATTTCAGGCATAACATCCCACCATGGACAGCGCAGTGGTCGACCGCCTGCACTTAACGACCGAGACCGGCGACGTCTGCAAAGAGTCGTAAATTCTAACAGACAAGCAACACTGCGTCAAATAACCGCAGAAATCAATGTGGGACGTACAAGGGACTTGTCTGTTAGAACTGTGCGGAGAAATTTGGCTTTCTTGGGCTATTCCAGCAGAAGACCGACTCGAGTGCCTTTACTGACAGAACGACATCGCTTGCAGCGACTCTCGTGGGCACGTGAGCATATCGGTTGGTCCCTAGATGAATGGAAAACCCTGGCCTGGTCCGATGAGTCACGATTTCAGTTGGTAAGAGCTGATGGTAGCAGTGGCGCAGGAGTGGGGCGCAGACCCCACGAAGCCATGGACCCAAACTGTAAACAAGGCACTGTTCAAGCTGGTGGTGGCTCCGTAATGGTGTGGGCTGTTTTTTCATGGCATGGACTTGGTCCTCTGGTGCGACTGGACCGAACATTGACTGGAAATGCTTATGTTCAGCTACTTGGAGATCACTTGCAGCCATTCATGGACTTCATGTACCAAAACAACGATGGGATTTTTATGGATGACAATGCGCCATGTCACCGGGCCACAACTGTTCGCGATTGGTTTGAAGAACATTCTGGACAATTCCAACGAATGATCTGGCCATCTAGATCGCCCGCCATGAATCCCATCGAGCATTTATGGGACATCATCGAGAGGTCTGTTCGTGCCCAAAATCCTGCACCATCAACGCTTTCACAATTATGGACGTCTATCGAGACAGCATGGCTCAATATTCCTGCAGAAGACTTCCAACGACTTGTTGAGTCCATGCCACGTCGAGTTTCTGCTCTTCGCCGGGCGAAAGGAGGGCCGACACGATATTAAGAGGTATCCCATGACTTTTGTCACTTCAGTGTAAATTCTGGTGTTTTACGTTAGACGTTTTATGATAAATGAAAGGCAATATATAATATTCTTTTAAGAATTTATATAACAGGATATGTTCTTAATAACTTGTATGAATTTGTTCAGGAAAACTTGGATATGTTCATTTCTTTTTCATATGGAACCTCTGATATTTATTTTTACCTAAAGCACTTTTATGTAAATTCAAAAATTACACAACCAATTTTTTTTAATAATCAATATATAAATACCATGAAGTTTTCTTGTAGCAAGACTAACAATCTGTGCGATTGTTTTTTTATTTCTTATTTTCACAACCCCATACATGTAACGAGTCTTCAAGGTCCCAAAAAAGAAAAAAAAAAAAGAAAGAAAGTAAGAGAGCTGCATTGTGAAAAACCAATAAAAGCCAAGTTTATTACCTCGCGTGTCAGTTGCGGTATCAGCGCTGAATATCTACGAGACGTAAATCACACTGATATTATGAGAAACTGCATAAAGAGGAGATTCGCTGATTTACGACATTTGGAGTGATCATTAGGAATGTTCTTGTTTGCCGAACGCCAACGCCGAAGGAATGTTTAGGGCCAGAAAGCGTGGCTCGCCGCTAATGACGCAATAAAATCAATACACCTGTCCTCTCGAAATACCGTCGTCTTGTTTAGTTTCGAGCGAATGCCATTCCAGGCAGTTTTGTATACTTCAATTGCCCTATTTTAGTCCTAAAGAGATAATGTGGGGCAATGATTTGTGCTCCCTGTATGTCTCGTGCATTCATTCACTGCGTAATTGGATAAGTGGATAAATATGCAGTCATTGAAGTACGAGAAAATCATAAAGCATATTAACGTGATGTTTTGTATATGCCATACTAAGAAAAGAAAATAATTCAACTAATTTCATAGAATTTTAATCGTGTTTACTAATAAATTGGCAATTGAGTATAATGACTACTATAATGGATTATTAATTTTACAATGGTGTGGTGATTAGCATCATGTTTAAGCTGGAGATTAGAATGCTAAATATGTAAGTTGAAAAGTCTGTACATTAAATATCACCCCACAAAATCTCTGCATTAGATATTATTCGTACATTAAGTCCCTACATTAAATATCCCCCACTATGTCTACATTAAGTATTACACCTACAATAAGTTCCTACATTAAATATTCCCCACTAAGTCTATATTAAGTATTATACCTACATTAAATATTAATCACTAAGTCTATATTAAGTATTATACCTACATTAAATATTCCCCACTGTCTACATTAAGTATTACACCTACAATTCCCCACTGTCTACATTAAGTATTACACCTACAATTCCCCATTAAATCTATGTTAAGTATTGTACCTACATTAAATATTCCCCACTAAGTCAATATTAAGTTTTACATCTAGATTAAATCCCTACATTGGATTGCATGAACCAAATTGAATACGAGCTAGCTGAATTACGACCATTCACTTCAAATACGAGTACATTAAGTTCCTGCATTAAATATCCACCATACCATTTATTCCAAATTGAGGTGACATCAGAATACAAGTCACCAAAGAGTTGGATCTTAGTAAAGCAGACAAAAAGTTCCATGTATTCATGTTGCTACTTACAATTGCAAATATTACATTAAAAGGAAAAAAAATTAATAGTTTGCTAGTAATATGGATAATTAATGAGTTGGTAGTTTTAGCAGCTTCCTGGCTCCTTTCTATTTTCTTTTGGAAAAAGAAAAGGAGTCAATATTTAAAAAAAAAATTGTTCGGTTTTATTCAGAAGCATGGAGATATGAAAAACTACCTGCCAGGCCGTTCCAGCCCTATGATATAAGATAATTAGATTCGAATTATTTTTTTTAATTCTGGATTTTATGTAAACAAATGAATATAATATGAAAAAATGTTTATATCAGGATTTTGTGTTTATATAATACAAAGTCAGTCTCATATAAGTATAAAGATAGATGATTGTCCTCCGAGAAGATTTTCTTGCGTATTCGCAACACATTTTTATCATGTTGTTGAAACCGAAATAATACCCACAAGGGAGGCAGTTTGAGTTTTCTGTACAAATTCCTAATTGGAAACTTATAAGATTTCACTCACTGAGAATTTCTTGAAAAGAAACGTACGAATTTATTTTAATGAAAACAAATTAAATTGTAACTGAAATGCGGTTTCATGACAAATGTTCTCTTAAATTGTCTACGTATTTATTCAAAATCTTGCCTTCTTTTGCAGGTGTTCGATCCCAGTAAAATCCGTCAACACTACATGAGTCAAACTTACTTCATTGAAGATGTGATCTCTGTGCTACCTAGTCAATCTATTTTCTCCCTTTTACCAGGTATGCCAGCCGACTTTATTTACTCATAATATTTCATTTGCCTAATTGAACGAATGTTATTTATTTTCTTTTTGGTTGTAATATGAAAAAGATTTCCAAGACATTAATTTTGAAACAGAAGCGTCTTCAAATTAGATAATGAGAAATGGATTTGGTTTGTACACTTTGGGCTAATTAGACCGGGACCTATAATTTAGCGTGGATTCCCAACCACTCACAAACATACATGCCATCGCCAGGATTCGAACCTGAAAGCCTGAGGTACCAAAAGCCAGAGCGCTAGCTAGTTGGCCATCAGGCCCCGAGCATTGGATAAAAAGTTTATTTAACAATGCTAACCATCCAGTCTTAATTTTATTTAATAATTGTTTTATCTACAGGTCTTATTATGTTTGAGTATTATTACGGCATTTGTTGCTTAGCCTTACCCCTTTTTATTAATTTTATAAATTTAATAATTTTATAAATTATAAGAATAAAAAATTTCGAGTATGAGATGCAGAAGGAAGTATAAATGTAGAGCAGCAAATGTGTATTTGTTATTTCAATGAAAAAAATATTTTCGTCTATCAGGAATGCAAAGGTTGCTGCCCACGGTTGCTTCTTCAGCAATATGTCTTATCATATTTAAATTTTGCCTTATAAAATATAAAAGGCATACTTTTAAAGGATTTTTTTTTAAATTTTGATAAAAATTTAAAGCACAAAACACGATTCGCTTTTTAGTTAGGATACATCTTTAATTTACAAATCACTTATACACTCGGCAAATACAAAAATTAAGGCAAAGATATAAATACTTATTAAATGAAAGTAATATCAGATATTAAAATTTATTTTTTATTATGTCACTTGTTTGCTATTATACAGGGTGGTTATGATTAAAGTGACCCTATTTAGATCCCTATAGAACCTAACGGATCTTAATGAAACTTGGTATATATGGTATATGGATCATGGGGAAAAGATTTTTGCAATAAAAAGTAATTCAAATTTTGACCTCCAAGGAGAGTTGTGGTGCTTAAAGAAGGACAAAAAATTTGTAAGAACCATTAAAATTTATTCAAGTACAGAATATGCTCAACGTGTGTTCCATTGATATCAATTACGTGTAGAAAGAGCATTATAGCGAGTTCAATGGTAGAGTGAAGAAACTCTCGAGGTATTTTAGCAACATGGCATGTAATGATGGATTTCCACTCAAGTAAAGTCCTGATTCCTCTTCCATAAAGATGATATTTTAGGAATAAAGCACTCTTGTATATAAAGTTCGTTCTTACTCTTGGATATTTAATATATCAGAGGATGCATAGTATAATACAGCGATGATACTTCAATTTCTATGAAAAGTCTCGAAACTCTGTAAGCTATGGGGTACCCCATTTTTTCTTTCTGGGGTTATTATTTCTTATTCACTTTTTATTTCTAGTACTAGTTGTAGTACTTCATATGCTCTAATCATCGTTCAACTGTTAAAATATTATGGTGTATTTGATCTGCAGTTTTATCCATTTATTTCTTTTTTTTTTTTTACATTTACTCATCTTCTTATTTGTTATATTTTGATTTCAAGAAAACACGAACAACGATTCTTTTCTTTTAAAATGGAATTTGTATTCCGTCGTAGGCAATGAATTCAAAAAATTTCGAGTTTTAGAGTAGTTCCTTTTTTTGTAGGTTTCATTTTCACTTTTGTAAAAAAAGCAGCAGCAGCAAGCATACATCTCAAAGTACTAAGTCAAGTTAAGTGGTAATAAACGCGGTGAAAAAATATAGTATGACTTGGTAAACAAAATATTATGACGGCTTTTATTTTACGAAGAATGAAATAGTTTGGAGGGAAAATGTTTTCGCAGAGTGGGGAAGGGAGTAGATTCCTGTAAGAATGTCAAGGAGAGTTTATGGCTTAATATATCAAACATAGCCTGTAAAACCACCAAGAATTTTCCCGGAATGTTGAACATACTTCGAATATGTGTATTAAGAACAAATAATCTAGATCTAGTGTCTGGATGCTTTAAACATTTTTTTTTTTTAATTTTATGCTTCATTATGAGGGCATGAATGGCCGAGTGGCTGGCGCTCGGTACCACAGGTTTCGGGTTCGAGTCCCGGCGGTGCCATGGATGTTTGTAGTGGTTCGGAATCCACTTTAAACTGTAGGTCCTGGTCTAATAGGATCGTAGAGCGTTGCGGGGGCATTGTTACTTAGTGTCCGTGGCTTATCTTCTAGTTACCCGCGCCCCCTGGGTAATGCAAAGTGAGTACTTCTGTGCAGCGCTTGCCTTAAGGCATCCAAGACCAAGCTGTCTAAGTGTTTGCCAGCTGCATTAGAAAGCAAAAAAAATGCTTCATTATAAAAACTCTTACATATGTTAAAAGTTATTTTTTTATGATTATGTTTGCATAGTAGTAGTGGATGATTTTTATGTCATACAGTAGTATTACTCGGTGTAACGTCTCGGCCTGTAATAAGCTCTGGATTATTATACAAATAAATAAAAATTTAAATACATAAATTTTATCACAAGTGCAGTTCATTCCAAAGTCGGAGATTTTTAGAGTTCTCGTGTGTACGTCGAATCTAATTGCCTAGTCTGCGGCAGACATTAATAATCACATAGCGTGATACACGAAATCACAAAGGGTTCACTTTGAAAAACAGGCGGAAACTCAGGCCTATTCAGTCAATTCACAGAAAAAAAAAAAGAAAAACAATACTTCTGTTCGACTCGTCACAGAACTCTCTCCCATCTTCCCTAAAAGACAATCCATCAAGAGGGGTCTTAGCTTCCCTCGCTTCTCGTTGGAGTAGACATTTCTCAGCTCGTGATCTATCACCAATCCCGATGGAACAACTCATGGTATAGTTCATATTCAATCTGTAGTTGTTTCAACCTGTGAAGGTCGCACACACATTTGCTAATTTCCTGAGTCTCATTACACATGATACCGAATATCTTCAATTGGATTCGAGAAACAGGTTGATATCACTGGTATAAAACACTAATTGCATGTTATATAACTACCCATAATATTACTCATCTGCTGTTCAAAGTTGAGTGATGGGTTATTATTAAACATTTGTCAAATATCATACATTCCTTTCTCCTGGGAATGAAATGCTAAAACTCTTTCCGTGAGAAAAAAAAAATGCTACATTTGGAAATAACTTTTTTATTTAAAACTTTCATTGAAGTTTCTAAATAAAATTCGCCCAAAGTTTTTACAAAAAAATTATGCTGAAATTTTTGTTTTAGCAATACTATATATGCTCATGAATTTAAAATTAGAGATATAAAATTACTGATGCAGACAATTCACAAATAGATTGAATAAGTTTCTATTTGCCATTCATTTCACTAAAATAAAACAAAAATAATTATTTATAAATTTAAAAAATTCTTTACACAAACCTTCTTTTAATTTATGTGTCGCTAATAACTTTCTATTTTATTTTACAAATTGAAATTAATTTTAAATATATTTATGCCAGAAACTTTCCTAATTCTTATTTATGTATTCCTTTTTTAGATAATGTAGGATGCTGTAAATATTTCTTATGTACAGCTGGAGGTGGTAAGAATATTTTAATTTTTATTTTTAGTTCATCTAGTATTTTTTAAAATTAATTTTCATTACATCTTACAAATTACCAATTAAAAATTTTGATTCTCAGGAATTTCGCGTTTTCTTGGTAAATCATGAATTGACTATATAGCTCGCTAATTTTAATACTTATTATACGAAATGAAATAACATCAATAATATTTAAGAAATATTTTTTAATGCAGTTAAATGATATTCTATTAATGTTTTATGATATTATGTTATTATTTCTGAAATAAGTTAAAAATTATTGAAACTAATTTCAGATGTTTAAAATAGTAATGTAGTTCTTTTTTCAAATTCTAATTGTTAGCATTCCAAGTCTTCTAAAATCCTTACAAATATTTTAATAAATTAAAATTCAGATTATTTAATTTAAAATAGACTGTTAAATTTTGAAAGTCTTTTTAAAATTTTAATTAATTTTGAAAAAATATTTTAGTTAAATTAAAAAAAAATATTGTAATTAAATTTTGAAAAAATATTTTAATTAAATTTTAAAAAAACATTTTAATTAAATTTTGAAAAAATATTTTAATTAAATTTGAAAATATTTTACTTAAATTTTGAAAAAAATAGTTTAATTAAATTTTGAAAATATTTTACTTTAATTTTGAAGAAAATATTTTAATTAAATTTTGAAAATATTTCTGTTAAATTTTGAAAAAAATATTTTTTCAACGGTTAGAAATTCTTTTTTTTAAAAAAAATTTGACGTTTTGAAATTCATTTGTAGACAACATTCATTTATAAATAGAATATTGTTCTGTATTTTAACATGTCAACTTTTGAAAACGGAAGATCGCAATGAATGACTGAGAGTATTCTTGTATCAAAATATTAATAATGAAGTCATAAATCAAAACCGCTTTATCGCCCTTTGTTCGATTATGCAGCGATATAAAAATACAGCGTGTTTTCTTATCATTCAATTTCTGTAAGGCATTGAGAAACTTTTCACTCGAGACATTTTTCTTTATGCACAAAGAACTTAAATTGTATTGTCTATATATATATAAAAAAAAAGCATGTGAAGTTTTCAATTTTGAAATATCCAATTACATGGAAATGATTTTTGTCAAAATATCCAATTTTCTTAAATGCCATTATTAAAATATTTAAATAAAATATTATTTAAATATTTTAATAAATTATTATTTAAATATTTTAATAAAATATTATTTAAATATTTTAATAAATTATTATTTAAATATTTTAATAAAATATTATTTAAATATTTTAATAAACTATTTTATTAGTGAAATATTTTAATTTTAGAATACTAAGAACTCGAAAATTTTACATAGACTTTTATTAAAAATTGGTAGAATTTTTTAATACTGTTTTTAAAGGATTTTAATAAAAAGTTTTGTAAAAATAAAAAAAATAAAAATGTAAGAAAATGAAGGATAGTTATATGATAATATTAGAAATTAAAATTATTAGTATTATCATGTATCTACTGTATTATCATGTAGTATATCTACTGTAGTATATTATTACTATACTATAGTATATCTACTACTATATTTTATCATATAGTAGATGTATGATAATATTAGTAATTTTTGTTACTAATGTCATCATATGTCTAACTTTCATTTTTTTTTACATGTTTTTTTTCTTTTTTCAAATTTTTTTTATTAAAATCCTTCAGAAATAGTATTAAAAAATTCTAACAATTTTTATAAAAGTTTATGTGTATTAGCATGTAGTAGATAGATGATGATAGCATTAATTTTAACGAATTCTCAGCTCAATTGACAATATGTTTGAAAATATTCTGAATACAATAAAATTCCTACCAAAAGTCATTTAAACACAAATATTCAAAAGATTGTTATAAAAATATTTCTTCAGATAAGAAATGTTTTAAAATATGCTAATTTTCAAAAATTAACTTTTATTCCAAATTTTTTCATCGAATAAATTTTTAAAAGCCATTTATAGCATTTTTTTTTTATCAAAACGTATTAAAATATAAATAATTTTATGATTTATTGATTATTTTAAAAAATAATTAGTTTCGTTTATTGAATTGATAATTGACACCTTAACATATTCCTTATTTTTTAATTGTATTAATTGAAAAAAAGCTGATAGTTGACACCTTAACATATTTCTTATTTTTTAATTGTATTAAGTTGGAAAAAAAACTTGCTGTCTTTCGTAATATTCATATACTTAAAAAAATACATAAAAAACTTTTTCAAAAGAAATAAATATTTTTTTTATTTAATAATTTTGTTTTATTTGAGAAATGAATTTTTACAAAAAGTAAAGTTGTATCCATGAATAAATTTAATAAAATTTAAATATAGTTAATAACAGTTAATTTTAAAAACAAATTTTATTTTATTTTATTTAAATTTAATAAATTAAAAGTTAGAAATTAAATATATATTATATATTTTATTAAAAATATATAAGAAGTAATTATTTTTTTATTTAATAATTTTGTTTTATTTGAGGAGTGAATTTTTGCAAAAAATAAAATTGCATTCTTGACAATAATAAATAATGTAAATAGTGTTTTTCAAATCTTTATATGGAAATTAAATATATTTTATTATTTTATAATTAATTAAAAATACAATTTTTTTATATTAATGGTAAACAAAAAATAATAATAAATATATCCTAAAAAGTAAAAATAGAAAATCAAGATATTCTTTAACATTGTTTATGGAATATAAACAAAAGTAGTCACTATAATATTTTTTGTGTAATTAGAAAAGTTTTAAATAAAATGATGTCTCAAAACTGAAAGGCTATTTTTTTTAAAACAATTTTTAAGTATTTCTGCTTTTAATTTCAGCTAGACTCAACAAGCTCTTAAAGTTTCATGTCCTGTATAAATTTTACGACTTGGCAGAAAGGTAAATTTAAATTTTTTTTTTTTTTTATTTGTAAAGAATAATTTACATATCAAATGATTTTATTTTTAATCAAATATTTTTAAAAAGGAAAATTAGTTATGATTTTAACTTAAGTTTTTTAAATGTGATATGTTTTGTTACAAATCTGTAAGTAATAATGTTTTTCAAAATAGTAGTTGAAAATAAAAATATAAGAATTTTTATGCATTTTTTATTTAAATTCAAGAAGAAATAACACATATTTTGTGTATGCGTTTAATTAACTTTTACTTTAACGTAACAATGAACACAAAAACCACAATATTAATGCTTATTGTTTAACGGTTTATTGAAAAATAAAATATTCTTCTTTTAATTTCAACTACACCCAATAAATTATTACGATCATCTCGAATATAAATTTTTCAGCTTTATATACAGTTGGTTACATATACTTTTTTCTCTAGAGGGTCTAGTGTGATTACGTAAAACCTTGTGAAATTTTGACAAAATACCATAGTACAACTGTTTTATATTTTCTAATCTCTAGTTTTGGGATATATATTACAATTTTTGCATTATTAATTAAGTAATTTAAAATTTAGTATGAAATATTAAAAATACAATAGTAAAACATTAACAAAAATAATCAATAATAGTTGATTAGAAATATAAGAATTTTAATGGATTTTTTATTTAAATTCAGGAAGAAATAACATATTTTGTGTATAACGCTTATTTAGCTTTTACTTTAAGAACACAAAAACCACAATATTAATGCTTATCGTTTAACTGTTCCTTGAAAGATACAAATCTTTTTCTTTAAGTTTCAAATACACACAATAAATTATTAAACTCATCTCAAATATAAATTTTTCAGCTTGATATATAAATTTTATATAGTTGGTTACTTATACTTTTTTTTTAGGGGATATAGTGTAATTATGCAAAACTTTTGTGAAATTTTGTCAAAATACTATTATACAACAGTTTTGTAGTTTCTAATTTCTAGTTCTGGCAGTGTAAATCACAGTTTTTGTATTATTAATTAAATTATTTGTTGTTTTTATAACCGCATGAAATATAAAAATTACAATTGGAAAGATGACACTAACGAAATTAATAAAAAAATGTAGCAATAAAGCAGCTTTACTCTCGCTTCTAATGACCACTTAAAAGCTTATTTGTTTGTATTTCATTTATATACTTCAACTTTGATTCACTTTTTATATTTTATAATAAAGATAATATTTTCAACGATATTCGATTTATTTTTCTACCAAACGATATTCGATTTCGATTCGCAAAATATTTTTTTTACACTTGAATTATCTAAATTTATACAAATTTAAATTTTATTATTTGTAAATTTAGACTATAAATTATAATATGCATTTGTTAATTTTATAACAAAATTATATTTTAATGAAATTCTCAGATTTACACAGATATCATTTACTTATTAGAGATTCTTTTCTAATGCCATTAATTGTTCTGATCAATTTATTTTTGTATTTTAATTGCAGTTTTACCAGCAACCCACATCTTATACGAGTCTTGAGACTTTTTCTTAATTTGGCAGTCATCATACATTGGATAGCTTGCTTATATTATCTTCTCTCAGAGGTAAGAAACTAAATAGTTTAATTAAAAAATAAATATTATACACAAATGAGTAACAGAAAAAATTTAAAACAGCTAATATTGAAAAGAAAAAAATTAAAATGATTCAATGTGAATTAACCCATAAAAATCGTTATTTAGTTTATGATTACATTTATAAAATTTCGAAAAGCAATTTTAATAGATTAATTTAAGCTTTAGATTATCTAATTAATTAATTTAAAATTAATTATTTAAATTAATTAAGCGGTTTTAATTATTAATTTCAGAATTATTCCAATGATATAATTTTTTATGATGAAAAACTTTAATCTGCATAAATATTCCAATGATATCATTTTTTATGATGAAAACTTTAATCTGCATAACATTATTGTTTTGTTATGTTGTCTTATTATCAATTCGATTTACAATATTGTTATCATTTCTTGTCTATAAATCCCATATATTCCATATAATAAATAAATCAATTGATTAAGAATACCTATAAAGTTTCATAAATTTTGTTTTTAAAGTTTCTGTTTTTAACCATAATAAACTAGTATAACATATTTTAAACTTAGAGAATGTTTTTAATGCCGAAATAATGTTTAAAACACAAATTATCCGTGCGCAAAAGATTAAGAAAATTGTATAGGAGTTATACGTGACAAAAAAAAAGGACTGGGTATATTCCATAAAATACAAGTAAATAAAGGTGAAATAAACAAAAGGTTTCATATGAGACTGTAACAATCAATTTTAAAAAATGGCCGAAAACTTAAAATTTTGAATTATCGAATTTTAAATGGAAGAAATTAAAATAACATCAATCGAGATTTGTTTTTATTTAGGGAAAAATGTTTTGATTAATATCATATTGAAATAATCAATGTAATAATTTCGTCTATTACATTAGGAAGAAAACAATCATTTAGAAATTAATTTTTACAACAATTTCTAAAAACTATCATAGATTATAAGCATTGGCCTATAGGGAAAAATAGAAAAAGAAAAAAAAGAATCCTTCACGTTTAATCCATGGATTACAAACAGCAGATTACAATAATTTTTTAATCAATTTCATCTGAATTTTGGATGATTTAAATACATAAGCTAAAAATTATATGCTGGCATCTAATATTCAAAATTTTATATATTATTATAGTTATAGTTATTTTTGGACATTTCTTTAGATTTAAAAGATTCGATAACAAATATTAAAAAATATTTCTATTTTGCCATTCAAATTCTGAAAAAAAAATTATTTACTTCAATTAATTAAGAGAATTATTTTTAAAAATTTGGGCTGTTTTGATTAGTAAATACTGTATATTTCTAGCCACGTATTGCATATGATTAGCCGCGTATATTGTATATTCCTAGTCTGTGTTTTAGGTAAAATATTAATATTTAATGTTTTAATAAAAATTAATTTAAATGCATTTTAAAAACATAAAGACATGGAAAATAAACAAGGTATCTCCTTTTTAAAAAATTTTAGATTGGTTATAATGGTTTAAATTTTTGTAAAATACTTATTCCCTGATGTTCAAGAGTTTACCTTTTTTAACGACATTAAGTAGCACACTTTCTAAATGATCTAGAAAGGAATCTTACTTTTATAGTACTTTTATGTTGCGTTTTTATTTACTAACAATAAAACGTAACATTTATAAAATGTCAAGGATTCGAAACATTTCTCAGGTCTCGGAATCATTTTCTAAGATTCTAAAAATAATATCATCTTAACAGTTTATGATATTCTAGTTCTTTGTAATGTTTACTTTCAGTATGAAGGACTCGGCAGCAATGAGTGGGTTTACACAAACTCGACGGACGAACAACGATTTTCTAGGTAATCCTATTTGGTTTATTAATGCTTTCTGAGAAACTGTTTTGACCCCTGCTCAATGATTTCTTGAAAGACCATGTATTAAACCAATGATAATGTTTGAATTGCGGGCACACACTGTGCAACTATTGCATTGAAAAAGCAATTTAATCTTTGCTTAGATTGCTTTTTAAACACAATCGCCGAATCATTTTTAGAAATATTTAATATAAAAAATACTAGATTTGGCGCATTATTCTTCCTCCACAGACACACACACAAATCTAAAAAAAATCGCTAAAAAGGTTAGAGATTAAACCAGGGCTCTTCGGTCTACAACACCGAAAGGAGTTCAACATAAAATTAAATATTTCTTTTAAAATAATTAGAATATTACTTAGTTTTATTTTTATAAAAATTCTAATATAATGAATCTTATAATTCATTTTGATGTTGAACACCTTGAATTAAGATCCTTCACCACTATAATGAGGTATACTATATGTAGCAGATCAGCTTCAGGCAGATTGTACAATGACAAGGCTAGAACTCTCGTCTACAACCCAGAAAGGGGTCCAATATAAAATTAAATATTTCTTTAATATAATTAGAGCTTTAGTACGTAGGTATATTTTTTGAAATTCTAATATAATAAAGCTTATTATTCATTTAGATATTGAACACTTTGAATAGTGGTTATTCTCCACTATAATGACATACCTGTAGCAGATCAGCTTCAACCAGGTTGTACAACGAGGAGGCTATTAATATTATGCATTTCGCCTCCGCGATTTTGAGTAGGGATTGCAATATCGAACCAAAAGTTCAATACCGGTATTCTGTATTTTTTAGATCTTAACATCGGGATACCGATTTTAATACCGGTAGTAGAAATTTTAGAAAAAGAAAGAAAACACAGTTTTTTTTTTTTTAATGTGTGTGTGTGTTTTATCCAAATTATCTTTTTTTTTTATTTCAAAATAGTCTAAAATCTCTGATATCTTGGGCTTAGAAACTGCGCTTAAGTTTGTATTATCGCAATTAGATTCTTTCCTCTTTAACAAATTTGTATCATGTTTCGTTTTTAATGTGTATGGAGTCCGCTTTTTCATCCTCCATTCACTTTAATAACTCGTGAACATTTTTTAAATTGTGCCACCATATTATTTTCATCATATAAATAATGAAACCAAACCGAGGTATCGGAGGAAACCAAACCATCTTTATTTTTCTTTCAGGATGTTTTTCAAGTAAGCTAAAAGTTGGACACATTTGAGTTATATATTATATTATATATTTTTTTTATTTCCAATGGCAGATTATGAACAATTACAGCAGTAAAAAGAACAACGAAAAAAAAAAAAAAAAAGAACAGAGAATACAACAAAACATGCTGAAACAGAGTTCATTAATTTAACATATCTCTAGCCTCCCAAAATCGCTCGGCGAGAAAAGTCTTGCTCAGAGCAGGACAGTGAAGTAGATGTATGGAGTCCATGGCCTCTCCAGAGCTACACAGAGTGCATATCGGGGAAGGAACAATTTTGAGTCTGCAAAGATGGTTTTGCAGGCAGTCGGTTGTCAAATTAGCCTCCATAATAGTAAAGACATCAATATCCTTCTCACACAAAGTTATATTATATATATATTTATATATTATTGTGTAATTTGTTTAACTCGATGATATTTAATTTTGTCTATATAAATTATCTAAGGTTCTCTAAATATTGTATCATGCTTTAAAATTTAATGTATTACGTATCAAAACATTTTAGATTCTAATGGATTTAAATTTTATAATTTTCAGAAAATACATAGTATGTCTCTATTGGTCAGCAATGACTCTCACAACAATAGGTGATACAAGTACTCCAGAAACGGACCTGGTATGTAAACGAATAAATATTTATAGATTATTATTCTATCGAATTTTTTTTTTTTTGAAGAAATGAAGAAACATTTCAGAATTATTATAATTTAAAATAAAAGTATGCAAATTTTCTCTTGTGGTTTCTAGTATTGTTTTGTGCAAGTTGGGCAATCAAATTGTAACTGGGTGTGTTGGGTTGAGATACTTGAGGCACACATAACTTTATTTACACAAGCACAAACACCACACATATACAATCATATAATTATAGATTCGTGGAAGGATTCCCCTTCTAAGCCCAAAAACCGATACTCAGCTACGCGCAAGATGCGCGAAATATCCTCTCCGCGGAGAATCTGTAGGTTAACTAACCATTTCTGCTGAACGCCATAGGGGGTACTCTTGCCAGTGCTTAGGAAGAAGCATGGTTACAGTATATCGATGCTCTTTGTTTCAAAAATATTGTAAAAGATTTTTAACAATAACAATTTTAAATAAATTTTGAAGAATTGTTTGTTCAACTTATGTTGCTTTTATGGTTACTTGCTAATGTTTGTTCTAAAAGATTTATAATTCAGAATGTTGGACAAGACTTTTAATTATTTTGATTTTTCAAATATCAACCTTTTTGAATAAATATAAATACATTTAAGTTTAATAAGAAACTAAATTAAATTAAATTTTTATTGCTTATGTAACTTAAACTTTAAAAAAAAAATTTGCATTTATTTTTGTAATTTTTTAACTTTTTTATTATTAATAATCAGTTTTAGCTTCATGTGCTGAATTATTTCTTGAAATATTTTTTACCTGTAAATATAAATGAAGGAAAAAAAAAAATTTTTTTTACCGTTGCATTCTGTTTTATATGATTTGACTACGATTTTAATTTTTATTTTGTTGGTTTGAATTTTAACTGTTATAAACTTAATTGATAGCAGAAGGACTTAAATAAAATGAGTTTGTGTTTTGAGATAAAATTTCAGTCCATGCATGTTGATGCTCATTATACAAAACGGAAACAAATACTCAAATCAAATTTATATTTATTTATTAATTAAACTCTTGAATTATAGAGTGAACACTTGAATCTGAGAGGGTTTTCACCCTCTACCACCTGGAACGGCAGCTGTTCTTATTTGACCATTAGCGCTTCGACATAAGAGCTTTGCAAACAAAATATCATATCCTTTCAATATGTCACTTTAAAAAACCCATTCATGTTTTTATTGAATACACATCTAGTAACACTTTAGTACTGAAATATATTATCAGTCAGTGCTGATATTGAACTGCATTAGAAAAACACATTAAATATTTGATTTTGAGAATTTTGCATAGATTAGTAAGTAAACATTTGTCTAATAAAGACATAACAATCAGTGACACAATTATAACAAGTAAAATATAAGATAAAAGTTTTAAAGTGATTTTAAAATGAAGTTTAGATAGTTTTAAACAAAATTAGTTTCATAAACCCAAAAAATTTTAATTGTAGTTATACAAATTTTTTTTTTTTCTATTATTTATTATTACAAAAACAGAAAAAGGAAATAGTATTGTTCAGAAAAACAATATAAATCTACATGTTACATATGAAATAATAAATTGTATAATTTAGTTATCACTTGTAGATTTAACATATTATGATTTACTCATATGTATGAAAATGTGATTTCAAATCAGCATGCATTCTATTGTATGCATAGAAAATGTATATAATGAATTATAGCTTTATTTCTCTGTCTATCACAAAAAAAGTAGAATATTCTATTCTTTAAAAGTTTACACATAAAGTATTCTAATGTATAATTAATCTTCAAATGTTAATATCATTTTAGAAGATTATTCATGATATATAAATGCACGTTACGTTAATTTTCATTATTTTATGTAATTTGTTATGTTATATGTAATATGTAAATAATGTAATTTGTAATGTTCTGTAAATTAAATCACAAACTTTTTAATGGAAAATTAAAAAAATAAATAGTTTTTCTGTTGCCAATCTGGAATAAAGGATTTTCTTGTTTATGAATTTATTTAAATATTAACTTATGACATGTTTTTCGTGATAGTTGTACTGGTTTCTTGCCATTGGTATAATATTACGATTCTATATAGCCATTTCTTTACTAATACATACTTTACTTCATTGTTTTATTTTATTATATTTACTTTTAATTATACATTCTTTACTAGTACTTTACTTACTTTATTTTACTTTACATTTAAAATAGGTGAATAGCAAGTAGTATAAATGTTCCTGAAAAAAAAAAAAGATACATGGATAATTTTTTTTATTCAAATAAATTGATTTTTATAAATTATCTCTATTTTTAAATTTTGCATTACGCATTATTCGTGAAATTATTGCATAATATACTTTCATATCAAATTTCCTCCATTATATTGTATTGCTATACATTTTTATTGATTTACATTTATTCTTTGTTATTTGTCGAATTATCAACAGTGATTTCCAATTTAATATATTTATGTATGTGTGTGTTTTATGATTTTCGGTATGTTCATCAAATATTTTAGCCAGATAGTGTGTATTTAATAAAGGAACGTGTGCTTAGAATTGCTTAAGTAATTTGTGATGAAATTAAACACTTTGTCGTATAAATTCCAGGAGTACATTTTCACCGGCCTGATTTTTCTGACTGGTGTGTTCGTTTTCGCTACAGTCATGGGAAATGTGGGAGATGTCATTTCCAGCATGAATGCCAACAGACAAGAATTTCAAGCTAGGTAAGATAATGATAAAAAAACAATCAAATTGTTTTAAAAAAATTGCTAAAAATTGTCTTTTTTAAGATCCTAACTATCTGATTGGTTAGAAAATATTTGTGGTCTGGAATTTTGGTATAAGTTTGGTTGTGGCTCAGTGCTAACATGGGAAGTTAGATTTCAAGGGAAATTCAAATCCATTGATTATGTTCGTTGCAAAAATCATTTTCTGAAACGAGGTAACTCAACAGCGAATGTGACAATGCGTTTTAAAGTAAATTTGATTGAAATGTGGGCTGCCTGGTGAAACTAGGAGAACTCTCATGAGTTTTCAAAGTATAATAATATATAACATGCAAATGAGAGACAACCTTCTGCATCAATTCTACATTCGTGTCAGTAGTTGTCCGAGTTATACATTAGTAATCCTTAAAGGTCTCGATGTACAAAAGAAGAAAAAAAATTCCGATATCTTGATTAAAATTATAATCATTTATTCTGATTCTTGAATTAGAATTATCTTTATTCTGATAATTGCTAATTTGAAGCGATGAAAGCATCAAAGCAAACAGACGAAATAAAAAAAAAAGTATTAATTGAAAACAAGGTTCTTTAATTTTATAATTCCATTGATTTGATGATTTTACAACATTCAATGTTCGTATTTTTTTAACTAATAAATTTTTAGTTTTAAAAGAAGTGAATTGATAGAAATAAAATAGTAATTATACGAATGAGTTACTTAAAATATTTATTAATCACAATGCCTTTCGCTATAGTGTTATGTTTTTGTTTATTCAAAGAAATTGTTTAACGTGAGAGTATTATTAATTAAAGTACATAAAAAATTTGGATTAATAAGGAAATATCCTAGTTTATATTTAGCCCAAGAAAAAGTGATAAAAAACCCATCAAACTTACTTAAACTGAATGTTTCTAATACAATTCATTTTTAATTGAGAGAATAGAGGGATTCTTTTTTTGGTTTTAATATTCACTTATTGTGTTTGTTTCAGAATGGATCACATTCAAATGTACTTGACGCACAAAAAAGTACCTGCTTCTCTTCAACTGAAAATTAAGAAGTGGGCTGAATATACCTGGACACGGTAAGCCATTTACATTTTCTAATTAAATTCTTTTATTATAAGTTTTTCATTGTATATTAGCTAAATCATTTAGCATCTTAAATATTCCTATGTTCGTATAATATAATAGTTTTAACACTAACTAAAGGCTGTTAGCATCAATGAAAAATTAGTTTCCAGTTATATTATCAAAAACTATATTAAACTGTAAAATATATTTATTATAGAATATATAGGTGGGATGTATGATGTATATTATTTAAAATATATTAAGATACGCATTGTAGTATTGTGGGTTGTGCAGCTGGATTGTAATTGGGTGTGGTTGGGTTGAGACTTGAAACACAAGTTTGAGAGCACACTGCTTTATTTACACGCTCATAAACAAGACACATGTACATTATTTAACACATTTGAAGACAGATAATTCTAAATTCGTGGGAGAATTCCACTTTTAAAATGAAAACCCGATACTCAGCTACGCATAGGATCCTCGAAATTGGTTGGTTGGTGCTCGAAATATACTCTCCCGCACCGGGAGAATCTGTGCGGGAGAGTCTAATGCATATACGGGTTGCTTTGAATATATTTCCTGTCAGGATGAGAGACTGTAAACTAAACGTTTTTCAGCAGAAACGCGTGATTGCGCTGTAGTAAATGTTTCTTAGTGGCAGCGCCGGTTGCGTCGTACTTCTTCTCGGGTGTGAGTCTCAAGGCCTACTGACCATTTGAATCTTATGTCCTGAACGTCACAGGGAGCGCTCTTGCAATGCGTATGATGAAGCGTGGTTACATTATGAAATAAACAAAATTTTTAATTATATTCTTACATTAAGTTATTGGCTGTTTTATTCTTTGAAAATGTTTTTTTTTTTTTTTTTTTAACTCTCTCTTGATATGCATGTTATTTTGAGCAATATTTAATATAGCATAATTCATGAAAATGCAGAAAAGATACAAAAAAATTTATATATTGATTTATTTTATAAATAATTAGATTTTGTTTCATGCTTAACTGCCGTATAAAATGTAATAAACAAGATCCATTTGAAGCAATTTAATACCAATTTTGAAAACAAGATGAAATTTTTATAGGAAACATATTTATATTTAAGAAAACAAAAGTGCTAATTTATCAGGCGGAGCTACCAAAAATCCTTTTGTTACAATATATTTGCTAACAATTCAGTTAAAATATGATCAATATTAGTATATTTAATTTAAATTTAAATTTGAGCTACAACATTTTAAACACAATTCATTATTTTAAGTTTTATTTTGCATTTAAACATTTTTTCTTATATTATTAAATTAATTTAATAAGTAACATAAGCAGTAAAAGTTATTTAATTATGTAACAGAAAATAAATATAGTTATTTTTCACATTAAATAAAAAGATGACTTAGTCATAATTTATAGAAAGGAAGATGTTTATATATATTTTAAACCTCCAAAAAAAATCTATTTCTGTTGTGGAAAATTGCAAAATATTGATAATTAACTTAGCTGAGCTATGGGTTTAATTTCGTTATTATTATTAACTTTATAATGAAAATATTGCATGAATGGTGAGTTCAATTATTGATATATATGATATTTGAATCATTACCTGTTTCTTTTACACTTAAGACATTTTTACATTTTTGTCCCATATCTATTGCTTCTCTTTTTATTACTTCTTTAACTTTGATTTGTATTTCTAATTAACACAAATTTCTAAAAAAAATAGTTATATTTTCTAAATTATTTATGAAACAGCAAATCTCTTTTTAATATTGTTATGTTATATTGTTTTCTTAACATAACATGCTTTTACAAGTTCTATTTTAAATTGAAATGAAAAAACAATGTAAATATAAGAAAAAATATTTCACTTAAACATTTACTTGCCATTTATGATAGTTAACACACGTTTTTGTTCGTTAACAATCGTTTTGTATTGAAAATATATACAAAACGTGACACTTGTAACTTGTTGACTTGACTTTAACTCAACACTCCTTGTTGAAGATTAAAGAGTTTGGAAAATTTCTGAATTAAAATTTATGAATTGTAAGCCTATGTTTATTCTTTTTTATCAATGATCATTGAAATGTTGTTCGTGCCTGAATTGTTGTTGCTAATTGCTCAATAGAAATTCCTTTACAATCTCCATTGGAAATATATTAACAAGTTCTGTAGTTTTTAAAGGCATTTTTTTGTAGTGAAATAAACTAATTTTTTGTTTTTGTTACTTCTTCTAGTTACACTTTTTCCATTCGTATATTTCAGAACTAAAGCCACAGACGAATCTCGCCTTCTAAATATGCTACCAGAAAGATTGAGAGCTGAAGTCGCTGTCCATGTTCACCTGGACAGTCTGAAGAAGGTGATTACGCATTTATTTGTAAAGAATGTTTTTTAATTGAGAAAATATTGTTTCTTATCCCACTTTGTCGACAGCAACATCTAGATTAAGTCCGTGATCCGTGTTGAAAATCGACTAGTCATGATAAAGGGTAAAAAATGCAGCTTCTTTTTTGTTCTCGACTTTGGGGTACAAAGACATGGGGCACCCAAAGGGAGAACCCAGTTACAGCCTTGGGCACTGGTTAGACTTGCTAGTCGCCTTTTACAACCGGCATGGGCTACAGTGGGGCTATTCTAATCCGAACCCACATGGAAGAGAAATATATGATCATTAGATTTTTTTATGTGTACACTAATTTTTTAAAGTATTTTGTCAAGAAAACTATTCTTTTAATGTTTCCAAAATCAATCTTGCACAATAAATAAGCTTCCTTAGACTATGATAGATATTAGAATGAATTAACAAAAACAATTGGCTTTAAGAATTGAAGGAAGATGTGGTTGGAATAAGTTTTTCAAATTGAATATATAAAGTTTTAAAAGCAACAAACATTTAAAATATTAATTATGAATTAAAGGAATGGCGAACGATATTCTATATTACAGATGATCATCACCAATCATTACACATAATTCAATAAGGGTCGAGTCTAAATGATTCTTAATTATTTATCCGATAAAGATTGTATGTCCTTCGTTCACCGAAGGAGAACGAAGGAGGTGAACGAAAGAGCTATTTTTCTTTAATGTGGCAAATCTTACAAAATAAAGACTACGACAGAGATTAGGATGAATTACAAAAACTAATGGCTTTAATTCACTTTACAAACTAGTGGCTGGGATAGAAATAATTCCAAATTGAATATATATAAAATTTTAAAACCAACAAACAATTAAAATATTAATTATACATTTAAGGAATGCCAAACTATATAATATATTACCGATGAAATATAATGATTCAATAAGGGTCGAGTTTAAATGATTCCTGATTATTTATCCGACATAGATTTAATTTATTCTGGTAAACGAATGAGATTCAATTATTTTAGCCTTGTATGGCAAATGACATTAAAATTTAAGGTAAGTCGTAATCAAAGTCATAATGCCCATAAAGATAATCTTTCAGAAACAATTATAGATTTCACTCTTTTCGTTTCTTAAAATGTTTTCATTGTCTTCTTTTTAATGTTACTGTTTATTCAACCTAAGACCGCGATAAAAAAAAAACACTTCCTAAAAGTTGTCCAAATATGTTTCAAAAATTATTTTCTGAGCTTGTGTGAAAGAGATTTTACATATTTACATAATTATTTATTTGGGATAAAAATCTTGCCTCTTTTCAGGTAAAAATATTTGAGCAGTGTGAAACAGGATTTCTGTGTGAACTCGTTTTGAAGTTGAGGTCTCAGGTTTTCTCACCAGGAGATTACGTCTGCCGTGTAGGAGAGACAGGTTAGAATTGGGTCATATAATAATGAATATTAAAATTTTTGTTTCTGATTAACAAGATCATTAATGTCATACAACAAAAATTCTCCCAGCATTACAGTGACATCTTATTGTTATGTAATTTAAAAACATCATCAGTACATTCACGGTACTATTGGTAAAGATGAACTCACTAATTTGTTGGAAAATACTTTTTTATAAAAGTCTAAAAAATTATCCAAAAACTTATCTTTATTTCAGTAGCTTATACTAATATTTCTGCACTAAATGTCAGTAATTTTTAGAAAGTTCTTTAGTTTCTCCATCGCCATTGCATATGTCTCCAATCGATGATACTTTAGCACTATGTGGTAAATTAGTGTAATTGTAAGAGTTTGTGTATAATTGATTATAAAACAAAAGTTGAAATAAAAAATAAAAATTAGAAATCTGCTGACGAATTTCAATTTATCATGTACAAAATAATGTGCTTTCCATTGGATTATGGCGTAAGATCATGTTACAATTATACAATACCACAAATCATTAAATTGAGATCAACAATGATTGAACTTGTTGGCGTATAAGAATCCACAATGCTTCTTAAGTTTTGAAGTTAGTTACTATATTGTTATCCTATTAATCAAACTTGGTAGTCTCAGGATTATACATAAATAACAAAAGTCGATTTCTTAAGCAGTAGGTAATCATATTACAAAAACAATTTAGTTTTAACATCCATAGCAATATTAGAGCTAATAATAATATTCATTACAATTTCGGAATCCTCAATTATATGAATTATATTTAGTATATATATAAAGAAAACAAAATATTTATATTTGTATTTCACGTATTTTGCAATTAAAAGACTGTGTTATTAGGTAGTTTAATTTTTTTCTCTGAATTTATTATTAAAAAAATCCCTTTTGTAAATTGCATTAAATTGCTATAATTGGTTTTAATTGTTGAAAAGTTGAATTTACTTCTTATTACTTTGTATTGAAACATTTCTGTAAATGAAAAGAGAAATAAATTTTTTAACTAATATTTATACTTATCATTCTATATTTTTTTGTTGTTCACTAAAAGCAGTCATAGAGCAAAAGCTGCTGTGGGCGAGTTTTTGTCATGATTTCATATATGTTATTTGAAGGTACAAAATTTAAAAAAATCATTACTATAGATTTAATAATTAAAGGCGATGTTTCCATTAAAAATAATATTTCTAAATAACTACATAATTCTGCCTGAAATATGAAAATTGTGTTTAAGCATTACAGGTCCATTAACTTACTTTAGAATTTAAATGGTTATTTCATTTTTATTTTAGCACTTTTAACATACATTTTTAGTGCATTTTTTTTAAATTTATATTTGTAGATTTTTTTGTAAAAGTGTGAATTTTTTTGTAAAATATGTATAAAAATGAGTACAATATTTATTGAATTACAACTCATATGTTTTAGCATGAGTGTTTAGTTTCTGTTACTATTCAAAAAAGAAAATATCATAGAAATAAAGTTTTACTTAACGAAAGAACATACGTGTGCTGTTAATTCAAAACAAAATCTGCTAAAAGATTAAATATTTAATTAATTATAAAAATAGTAGTTTTATTTTAACTTCATATCGTTGAAAATGTGCATTTATGGACATTTAATTTCTCTTTTAGGTAGAGAGATGTTTATCATCAACCATGGAAAAGTTGAAGTAAGTTTTAACACGAATTTTTGAAGTTTAATTATTTGTGTTGTTCTGAGCTTAAAATTTATATAGAATAGAGCACTTGAGTACAAATCTTGAATTAGATAAATTAGGAATATATTTCTTCTAAGAAAATTGAAAGTTTCGGTTAAAAAAAAATGTAATAATAAATTTCATTTTTGTCTCATAAAAGTGTCAAATCTGAAAAAAAGAAAAGTATTAACTTGATAATAATGATATTGGTACATTCTAAGATATTGTAGAAGAAATCTCATAAAATAACTTAACTTTAACGTATATAAAATTTACTTTCATGATATTTTTATTAAATAAAATTCTATAAACCAACATTATTCAGATAAAAAAAAATAAATGTTAAACTATCATTTATTAATCAAATAATGATTGACATTAAAACAATTTTGTACTATAAAATACATTGACAATAGATATAAAAAAAGATATATAACTCTTGAAAAACTAGATATACATGAATTGAAAAAAAACTTTTTTTATGCAACGATATTGTTTCGTCCTTTACTTCATAAATTTAGTGAATGAAAAAGTATCTTTGTCGAAATATGCTATTCAAACCAAACAATGGATTTCGCTACGTATTTTTGAATAATAAAAATGTGTTATTCAATTCGTAGTAATATTATAAAGCACATAAAATATTGGATTGGCAAGAAGCACGTTCGGTTTTCGTCATGTACTTAAATGGTGAAAACCGAAATTATTTTCTTGCTAATCTAATATATTATTCTTGATAATCGATTGGTTAATTTCGAAATTCTATAATGTTGTTGAATTTCGATTTACATAAAAAGTTGTATGTTTAAAAAAAAAAATCAAGGCTTTTATTATTAGAGCTTTGCCTTTCAACAAATGTCTTACTCATTAAATTATTAAAATTTTATTTTTTAAATACAGAAAAACCATTTATCTTGTTGAAAGATAGCAGTTTTTGTCACTTACAACTAAGACGGACTATTATTATTGTGGCAACCTTGAAATCCAGAATTGAAAAATTACTACAAATCATAAAATGCTTGTTATATCTATCATTTCAATTATACTTACCTTAACATACGCTCTTCTTCAGTACATATAAAAGTAAATTTTGATTTTTATAATACTTTAATTGAAAGCAATTTTTTAATACTAAAGGCTTTATAAGAAGTAAATGAATTGCCAATTTTATGTACTGTGAGTAAGTCATGACTGTAACTTTAAATGGCCGAGATAGTAGCTCTCACTTCTGAAATGTTTTCTCGAGAAAATGAATGGCAGCGTTTAAGTCGTTTTATACTGTTACAGATTGGTGTTGTGCAGAGATTAAGTGGCTTAATGGTTAAAAACATAATTTAGCGATCGGCGTATAACAAATTCTAATTACTTCCTCAATAAACTCCATTTCTGGTGGATTTTTTCCATTTTTTTACAGTTGTTACACCAATTTTAAACAGTATAACATCATTATTATCATCATCATCATCATTGATGCTAGAGCCCATGAAAGACCTGACTTCAATATTTTTTGCCATTCCACACGACTAGTTGCCCTTAGTCTCCAGTTAACACTGAGTTTCACGGGGTGTCTTCAAATACTTCTCGACTTAATCTCCCCATCTAATTCTTGGTCTTCCTCTGGATTTTCCATAACCGCTAGGATTTTCCTTAAGAGGTCTGCTTGTTGTTCTGTTTAACCCCATTCTCTCTTCATGACACAGCCATTGAATTCTCCTTATTTCCGTAGCAATATCTAATTCTTTATAACAATCATATATTTCTTTATTTGCTCTAATTCTTCATTCGCCATTTTCATAATACTGCTCCAAGAATCTTTTTTTTCCATACGCTCAACAACTCTTCATCGCACTTTCTCAGAGTCCATATTCCATGAGCCATACAAAACAATTGGTCTGATAATGACTCTGTTAGAAGAATTTTTTACTTTCTATTTAGGTAAGATGATCTTAACAGTTTTTTGTAGTATACACTGAAGTGACAAAAGTCATGGGATACCTCTTAATATCGTGTCGGCCCTCCTTTCGCCCGGCGAAGTGCAGCAACTCGACGTGGCATGGACTCAACAAGTCGGTGGAAGTCTTCTGCGGGAATATTAAGCCATGCTGTCTCGATAGACGTCCATAATTGTGAAAGCGTTGATGGTGCAGGATTTTGAGCACGAACAGACCTCTCGATGATGTCCCATAAATGCTCGAAGGGATTCATGTCGGGCGATCTAGGTGGCCAGATCATTCGTTGGAATTGTCCAGAATGTTCTTCAAACCAATCGCGAACAATTGTGGCCCAGTGACATGGCGCATTGTCATCCATAAAAATCCCATCGTTGTTTGGGTACATGAAGTCCATGAATGGCTGCAAGTGATCTCCAAGTAGCTGAACATAAGCATTTCCAGTCAATGTTCTGTCCAGTCGCACCAGAGGACCAAGTCCATGCCATGAAAAAACAGCCCACACCATTACGGAGCCACCACCAGCTTGAACAGTGCCTTGCTGACAGTTTGGGTCCATGGCTTCGTGGGGTCTGCGCCACACTCGAACCCTACCATCAGCTCTTACCAACTGAAATCGTGACTCATCGGACCAGGCCACGGTTTTCCATTCATCTAGGGACCAACCGAAATGCTCACGTGCCCACGAGTCGCTGCAAGCGATGTCGTTCTGTCAGTAAAGGCACTCGAGTCGGTCTTCTGCTGGAATAGCCCAAGAAAGCCAAATTTCTCTGCACAGTTCTAACAGACAAGTCCCTTTGTACGTCCCACATTGATTTCTGCGGTTATTTGACGCAGTGTTGCTTGTCTGTTAAATTTACGACTCTTGCAGACGTCGCCGGTCTCGGTCGTTAAATGCAGGCGGTCGACCACTGCGCTGTCCATGGTGGGATGTTATGCCTGAAATTTCATACTCTCGGCACTCTCTTGACACAGTGGATCTGCGAATGTTGAATTCCCTAACGATTTCCGAAATGGCATGACCCATGCGTCTAGCTCCAACTAACATTCCGCGTTCAAAGTCTGTTAATTCTCGTCGTGCGGTCATCATCACGTCAATACCTCTTCACATGAATAACTTGAACAGAAATGAAAGCTCTGCGAAAGCACTGCGCATTTATACCTGTTCTACGCGATGCTACTGCCATCTGAAAATTTGCATATTGCTATCCCATGACTTTTGTCACTTCAGTGTATAATAGCACAGATTTCCTGCTGCTATTCGTGGCCTAAGTTCAAGATGCATTTCACTTTGATCATTAATTTGAGCTCCCAGATATTTAAACTCCTCAACTCTCATAGATCTCTCCACCACATTCTTCACAGTTTGGTATCTCCTTTTTTCTGGTTTTTATCATATATTTAGTCTTAGTACTATGAACAGATAAATCTTTTCCCTTGAATAGAGAAGCAGATCTAAAAAGCACTCTTTTAAGTACAGACATAAATTAATAAATATTTTGTACTGCATTATATAAAATATTACTTGTGAGAAATCGCGTATTTTTCTTTTAAAACGAGTAAAACACTGTCGTTATTTGCCCAAATGCATATTTGTAAGCAGTGCAACAATTGAATGTAAGAGATTTTCGGCAGATGAAATTTTTTTCCAGTTTTTCGATTGGGTAAACAGAATCTGTTCACATTTTTAAAAACTGTTCACTTTCATTTTTTTCACTGCCTGTTATCTTTAAATCAATTCTTTATTTTCTGTAACTACTGCTTTTGTGAATTTAACATATCATGTAATTCTGGATTGCAAATTCTTTGATAGTAAATTATTCTAAAACTAATTTTAATTGAGTTTTCCGTTTTAATAGAGCGTTGTATTCTTATTTCGAAATAAGATTATTGATTTGATAGGATGTTCTAAATCTAATTAATTTTTGGATTTTCCCTAATTATTTTTATAATAAATTTTTCTATTCTTATTGAATGTTTTGTTCTGATTCAGAATAAATATCCTCATTCTGATTGAGTTCTTGCATGGATATGAAAAGTTAACCAAAAGAAATATATATACCTACCCCCAATACATTTAGTATAATGTCATTTCTTCCCTCATATATTGCGTCGTTTACTTCCTTTGGTTTTTGTGTCAATATTAACAGCTTTCCACTGTGGCCAGAAGGTCAATTTAAACATGGTAACCACAGAATAGATTAATATATAGAAAGTAAAAAAAAGGTAGTTACTTTTTAAACCGCAACAGCTAACACACACGTTTATTATTACTTGGAAAAGTAACGATTGGTTTTACCCCTGTTACTTTCATAATCAATAAAATAATCTTTTGAAATTCTGATTTTATCACAATTAAACATAATCATTTATTTAACTTTAGAAAATTCCAGTATTATAAATGAAGCTGAATTATTTGTCTTACTTAAAAGTATTTTCTTATTTAACTAAAATAATTCTTTTAAAATTGGTATAATAATTTGTTATAATTATTTAATTACAATAATTTAAGACAGTGTTCCTAAATCTTTCAGTATTTCTAACCCCATTTTCACCCCCTCCTCCTCCTCCTACTCTCCTGTAATAATGGTGTTTTGATGCTGAAGTTACACTACAACCTTAATTATAAATTTTACAAATTATTAACAATAAGTAAATTTATTGATATTCAGACAATAAAGGGATTGAGAGAAACTCTTACGAATATAGGAAATAATACTGAACACAGGACATAACACGAATATAATGCGACGTGTTCAAATGTGTATATAAAATCGAAAAAATTTTTTTGGTATAAAAATTTCACAAAATTATGTGAATAATCTAAATTATTAGGGGTCTGAATGGCCGAGTGGATGTTTGTAGTGGTTCGGAATCCACTTTAGACCGTAGGTCCCGATGTAACATGATCGTAGAGCGTTACGGAGGTATTGGTACTCTCAGATGGTGCGCGTAGTTTATCTTCAAGCTACACGCACCTCCTGGGTAGTGCTAAGTGAGTAATGTCGGTGCAGCGCTTGCTTTAAGGCCTCAAAGACAATTGTCTAAGTGTTAGCCAGCTGCATTAGAACAAAAAAAAAAAACCTTTGATTTATTAAAAAGTTACTAGTAAATAATATTGCAATGGTTTAAATGGATAGAAAAGGGAATTTGCCAAAGACACTTAAAATTATTTCCTCTGCAATCTGAAGCAAGCCACGAAATAATTTCGAGGGCTGAAACAATACAACCTTCATTAGTCCTGATATTTTCAAAAACTCACGATCAATGCATAAAACAAAAATGCACCATGTTTGTCCAAGTTGCTGAATATGCAAGCGGTGCATTTCGTATCATTTGTTGGTATTTTACGTGGCGCATCAAAGTAAACAGAAATTCACGTAATCGTGTTCTCTGTTTCCCCATTCATATTTTTTCTTACAAAAATGGAGAAGCGGATGTGATATTACAAAAATCAAAATGGTGTGAAAAGCCCGATGTTTTAAAAGTTTTTTTTTAGAAAACAAAGAATCCATACATTTTTTTTTATAGTTGTATTCTTTGAATCATTTTCTTTATTTTCGTATAATAGGAGCATATAAGAACGTATATTTAGAGGGAACACAAATGAAACTTTTCATGACAAAGATTTTTTTTATTGGTATCGTAAATGCCAGCAACAAAGCTGTCCATTACATCAAGCTTTTATTGATGCTTTGTGGGTAAAGAATAAATGTTAAGTGTACATGTAGTGACTTAACTGGAAATACAACCAGTTGTAAATACAGTTAAGACACGTGAGATGAATATAATAGTAAACAGCGTATTTCTTTCAGTTTATTATTGTTGTATGAGTTAATACCAAATAAAAAAAAAATAAGAGAATAAAATGAAAAATAATAAGAAGAAGAGAATGAAATTTGTAAATAATTTTTTTAATATTCCATATTAAAGGAATAAGAAACGATGACAACCAAACTATTAACAGTACAGTTTGAATTAGCTGCAAACAATAATGCTGATACAAATAAAAAACATTAAAATATAATACAAACGAATGAAAATTAGCAGGAAAAGCTGAAAAATCTGCGAGAAATTATGATGTGTGCTCAAATATTGAAGACATTTATATTTGTTTTGTAGAATATTGATGAGAATTATAAAGAACATTTTATGTAAGTTGAAATTATCAGGTACTTCATTATCCCAGACCCAAATTATCTAAACAAATCATCACGAATAAAACTAAATGATTCGCAGCAGTGACGTAAAGATTCGTGTAGTGACTTATTGAAAAGTAATTCGTACAAGTGAAAAAAGATTCGTATCAGTGACTTATTGAACTACTGAAATTTGACCCTTTACTTATCATCTTGGATATCTATTATTTTTGATAAATAGTATAATTTAGGACTGGACATATGCTATAATTCTACATTGTAATAGCTCAAATGGTTTCAGGTCTACTGTTTGATTTAATACAATTAGTAAAAATCTGCAATGATTTGTTAGATAGAATAATATTTATTAGAATAATATTATTTTTTTGTTTCTGCCATTATCATTAATTCAGTGAAGACATTTAATATGAAATTTTAGTTAAACTATTGGTTTTATTTTGCTTTTAGGTCATTGTAAACAACCCAGCAACAGCGAAACCAATGGTAGTTGCTGTTTGAGTGAGGGAAACTACTTCGGAGATAAGTCTTCTTGCGTTTGGGATGGCGTGCAAACAGGCTTACACAGTATTCATGCTTTTCCTGGAAATTCATTTAAATATAATTATTTTAAAAACATAAATATACTGATTTCAAATAAAAATACTTCTTTTTTAATGATGTTTTAAATTTATTTATTATCTGTACAGAATTGCAGAGCTTCAATTGCTTCTGCAGGAGTATTTTTTGCCTGGAAGATTGCAGTTATAAAAGAAATAAGCTTACTCATGTTTAGGTTATGTGAAAAAAAAGCTTTTAATGCTTTAAGTGCTTAGATTTGTAGTATTTTCTAATAAATTATTAAGTTTATTAAAGCAAAATTATTTAATAATTATTAGGAAAATGAACAGCATGTTTACTAACCTTAATACAAAATCAGTAAGTGCATGTTCTCTAATCATGGGGTTTTGGTGCATGGTAAATTACATGCGGACCGCAGCTGCAGAAATCAACGCCATTGAAACTGAATTCGTGATATAAATTTAAGTAGCACAATATTTTAAATATCTAAGGAATTATTTTTAAATTATCTTATTCTTAAAAAAATTTATAATAAACCTCGTTTGAAATTTTTCTAACAATTTTTATCGTATATTTAAATTTATTAATGCATTCAAGCAATTTATATCTTCCAACGTTGACAAAAAGTTGAATTCAAATTTTCATTAATCTTTAACAATTAAATTTCTAGAAAACACTCCAGTGAACAGTTTATTTAATGGATGCTTTTTTTTTTCTTCTCAAATTATTGATTTTTCGGTAATTTCTGAAAGACGTAACATAAACTACTTAACGAGGTATCATTTTAAAGATGGCAGAAGCGTGGTTTGTGTGGTTTTGCGGTCCTCATGCGTAGAGTAGTGAATGCATGCAAAGCCCTTGTTCACCAACTGATAACGCCTTTTTAAGCTCCTTTTTCAACAGACGTACTGCAGATGTTAGGTCCATCGGCTACTCGGAACTCCTGTGCCTGTCCAGAAGAGACCTCATGTCAGTAAGTACCCCTCTTTCCTCTTGTTCAACGGTAGATTATCTTTAAAAACTTGGTATACGTATGCATAGATTGGCACAAAAAACAGAGTGGCGAAAGAACTTATTAGAAGTACGATCTATCCGAAAGAAAGCTGTAAATCTGTTTTACAAAAATTCTCATATGTCTGTAAGTTTCAAAATCATAGAGAAATACAAGAATAAGAAAAAAAGCCCAGAAAAATTCATTATAGATAAATATACGCATTAGCTAATTTATTTATCGTGAGACATTTATTTATATTAATAGGCATAGGACACTACAGAAGCAGGTAAATTCTATTCGAAACAAAACTATAAATCTGTTTTACAAAATTTTCATATGTTTGTAAATCAAAACAATAGAGAAATACAAGAATCAGAAAAAAAAGAAAAGAAAATTTCATTCTAGATAGAATATATGGATTAGTTAATGACCTAACTATCGTGAGACAGTTATGTATATCAATAGGTATGGGACACTATAGAAGCAGGTAAAATCTATCCGAAACAAAGCTATAAATCTGTTTTAAGGGCAAAAATTCTCATATGTCTGTAAGCCAAAACCGTAGAGAAATACAAGAATCAGAAAAATTCATTCTAGATCTGATGTACTCGTTAGCTACTGTCCGAAACTAAATATCGCGAGACACTGACTTATGCCAATAGGTAAAGAACACTACAGGAGCAAGCAGAAAGAAATAGGGGGAATAAGAAAAAGAAAAAAAAAAATACTCAAACATTGATTGGAAAAAAAAATCATTCAGAACATCTACAATAATCCATAAAAAAATACAGTTTTCTCAAGGAATTCTGATCATCCGGACATTGGGATCCATACTATTTCTGCTTTATATGATTGGTTAAGTTTGTCGCTCTACAGTCATTTTTGCACATTTTAAGTTAATAAGACCGCCACCTACAGTTTAACGTGGATTCCGAACCACTCACAAACATCTATGCCACCGCCAGGATTCGAAACTGAAGTTACAAGGCCAGTTACAAGTGGTACAAAGGCCAGAGCGCTAGTCAATTAGCCATCAGACTGTTCTATATAATTGGATTCATGTCAAAGTATGCGTACTAATAATATGGAAGTATTTCGATAACATGGAGAATCACATGGTAGCAATAAGAAATAGACTTAATATATTACATGTCGATAATGTGGTTGGTTCTTTGGAATATATTTATTTACAAACATTAAATACAAAACTCTATTTGCATAAAAAAAAATGGAAATTAAAGATAATTTGATTCATAACTTCGGTTCACTCCAAGGACGGAAATTTTCAGAGTTCTCGAGTCTACGTCGAATCTCAAAACACGTGGTTTGTGGCAGACCTTAATTATCACATGGCGTGATACACGAAACCACAAGGGGCTCACTTTGAAAACAGGTGGAAACTCCGACGTATTCAATCACTTCAGAGAAAAGACAACATTTCTTATTGACTCTTCGTAGAACTCTCTTCCTTCTTCTCCAAAAACCTCTTTTTAAAAAAATCCGTCAAAAGGGGGAGGAGGTCAGCTTCCATCACTTCTCATTACAAATAGAGTACAAATTTTCTCAGTTCATGTTCTATCACCAATCACATTCCAGCAACTCATCACATAGTCCATATCCTTTGTTATTGTTTCGACCTGTGAAGATTAATATTCATTAACAATCGGTAATTTCATGAGGTCTTATTATCCATGACACTGAATATTTACTATTAAATTTGAGTGACAGGTTGTTCTCATTAGTACAAAACATTAATTGAATGTAATGTAACTACCCACAACACTGCATATCTGCTGTCAAATTTGAGTGACAGGTTGTTATCATGTACTTGTCAAAGAATATACATTCCTCTCTCCTGGAAAAGAAATGCCACATCACTTCCCGAGGGGAAAATGATATAGTATATTACTCAAACTGAATTAATTTTTGGAATATTTAATGAACATTGATTGCTTTGTATTTTCGCTTTTTTAAAAAAATATTTGTAAACATTTGTTGTATGTGTAAAAAAATAAACATAAATTGTAACTATGATTGAATCTTTAATTTCTAGGCATTAGTTGAGTATCCGGAAGCAAAATCTGTTTTAGAAGATCAAGCCAAGAAGAGGTAGGCATTGCAAAATGTGGACGTTTAATATTTCTGTCATTGAATGAATAGAAGGGAAGAAGTTATTATATAAATGCTTTTTAAATTTGTCATACGATCATATCATTATTATATTGGCTTTACAAGATTTCAATATCTTTTGTATTTCAATTTTGTGTTTAAAGGCAATGAACTTTTCTTTTCAGAATGAAGACCAATCTCCAAGCTCAAAGGGCTTTCAGCGTAGATGCTCTTTTACGAAATTCACAAGAGCACTCTTCCGTGGACAGCGGATAGTAAGAGACGAAGACAGAGGTACAGTAAAACAGAAATGCACATTGTTAAGATTTTTTTTTTCGTCGTGAAGCATCGAGCATTTTTTAAAAAAAAATATAGTCCTTTCAAAAATAGTAGGCGAGTCAAATCAATATTTTCATGTATTGCAAAAAAAAGTTTAAATTTTAGCATTTAAATAGGCTGTAAAAATCAATATATGGATGATTTTAAAATACGAAAATATGCTCAAAGCTCTTTATAAAGACTAATCAGTGTTTTTTCTGTTGGAGTACAAATAAATGAACTATGAAACTTAAAGATTTCCAATATAATATATATATTATCATTAAGAAATTAGAATAAGCTGCCGTTTGACAAGAATGGTAAATGACAGAAACATGAAGAGGATATCGTTTCGTTTCATGAAGTAAATTTTTTTCTATTGGAATACAAAAAATAAAATAAAAAATAAATGAATAAATAAAAAAGAACTAGCACTTAAGATTAAGGTGTCTATTTTAATAAAATATTTTGTTATAAAGAAATTAATATTAATGCCACTTGACAAGTAGCTGACATTAGTACATACCGAAAGATTAAGATAGACATGATTTAAAAGCCAAAAGGTATTGCAGCATTAAGTAAACATTGTTTTAAAGGAAACAGCAATTTAAATTCATGAAACTAATAAAATATTTGGCTCAAGTTTCAATGGATGTAGTAAAACTTAATATATACAGCACATAAAAATCGACACCATTCTAATTGTTTATTCAGCTGAATCTTATATTACTTACTATTTGCAATATTATTTGCTATATGCTGTATTTGCAATTTTATGTATTAGTATGTAACACATAAACATATAAATAAAAAAATCAGACTTAGAGTTGTTTTTTTAAAAAAAAATTTTTTAGCGATTATTATTATTATTTTTTTTTTTCTGATTTAGCGATGATTTTTTTTATGTTTTCCTTCATAGGAAACAAATATCATAGTAGAGTTATAGTAGTATTACATGCATCGAAGTATATATTAACAATTTGAATGTAATTATTTGAATTATTATGTTTAAATTGTTCATACAAACGCTTATTAATTTAAATTTTACGTTCTAATTGTTGAAATTTTACTTTGGTTATAAAAGTTTAAATGATGAATAAACAGTTAATATAATAGGAATTTTATCTTACTTAGTCACTTTTCGATTATTTTAAGTAACCCATCGTTTAAAAAGAGAGTACTCTTTAATTTGAATGCATTCTGAAGTATTTTGTTTAATGCTAGATATGTAGTTAAAATCTTAGGGTTAAAAATAAATTCTGATTATCTAGCATGTTTTTATTATGAATATATATTAACAAAAGCCTTTTCATGCAATTAAAAAACACATAATACAATTAAACATCTATTCAAAACCTACTTGAGACTTGATAAATGTAAAACACATTTATTTAAACTGACATAAATTATGCAAAAATATATCATAAAATTTGTCATAAAATAATTTTAAAAAATATATCATAAAATTTGTCATAAAATAATTAAAAAAATATATCATAAAATTTGACATAAAATAATTAAAAAAATATATCATAAAATTTGACATAATATAATTTTAAAAATAAATTATAAATTTTACAAAAAGTTTTTCCGTGATTAATTTATTTCGTTAATTAAAAATAGCTTAACCGTTGTTTGATGTAATAACATAATATAGTAGGTCAAATTTCTTGTGTTAGGAAATTATTTTATGAACGATTATTTAACAAGATATATACAGGGAGAATGTGAACTTAAAAGGAAAATATATAATAAAACTTTTTTCCCTGATAATTTGCAAAAAAATAGTTTAACATTGTTTGAATAATAAGTTCTCTAGTTGATGTACATCAAAACCATGTGAAATGCGTGTATGCTTTCTCAAATTTCATCTCATTTGGCACGAATGAACAAAAATTCTTTTAAAAGACAGTAGGTCTGATTTCCAGGATGGTAGTTCTTCTAATTTTCTTTTTGCCTGTCCAACTTTTAAAGAAATAAAATATCTTGAAAGAGTAACATTGCAAAATGAAGAAATAAGTTGATATTACATTTTAAGGTGAAAAGTACTTTTAGTCTACTTATTATAAGGTAATTTATTAATAAACAGTGTGAGGTAGTTAGTTGATTTTGAGGATCATTTTAATTAAAAAGGTTGAAAGATATCCTTGGTTTTGGTAATAAATTTCTAAAAATAAAAATGTTTTTAAAAGTTGTTAACTAAATATTTTAAGTGAATTTTTACAATATTTCTTATAATTGTTATTATAAATTTTTTAAAAATCAATTTTTTTAATATTTTGAAATTAATAATGTGCTTATAATATAGTAACAGTATTAATATATGTAACAGTATATTTTAACATCAATAAAATTATTTATCAAGAAACAAGTATTTGAACAAATATTTGAGCAAATATTTGAGTAGTGTAGTGCAATGTAATAAATGTTTGAACAAAACGTTTGTAGTGTAAATACTTTATAAATATTAAGTAATTTTCTTAATTACTTTGAGAGAATTAAGCTTTTGAAAATTTTAGAATAATAAATTTGTTTTTGTTTATTATAATCAAAGTAGCCTATTCTGAAAATATGAATTTTTTTCGTTTGTTACTTTGAGAACACAAACTTAATATAACTTATGTGCTTGTAAATAAATTATAATAAAGCAAATCTAATATTTTGTTCAGGCCAAGAAGTATCTGAAATAAAAGCAATGATAGAAGAACTTAAGAACGCAAACAAGGTGAGTTGTCCGTTATATATTACTTGATATGTTAATTATTATATTATCAGTTATATTAAAAACCACGATTTATTTATTTGTTTACATACTTCAGAAGGAATTTCTGATATTCATTGCCCCTTATATTTTTAAAACAAATTAATATTAAATTTGTCATTTGAAATGTTTTTTGAATTCTTGGAATCTTATTATTTTTGTAACTAGCTTATTAACAATAATAAAAATACTTGTAAAAACACATTTAAATGTGCAAAGTACTGTTTAAATCAAGAAAAATATAAATTAATTTTTTCAGTATACTTATTAAAAGTAAATTTTAAATGAATGAAAAATTATTTAAATAACGCTTTTATTTCATTATTATTAGTGCATTTCTCAAAATTTCAAACACAAAAATAATTAACCAAATGTTACATTAAATCATATAACTATGAGATAATAGCATATTAAGGAGAGTAATTAACTTCAAATTTAAATACTAGATGGCAGCACAAATTAAATCATATAGCTATGAGATACGCTATGAAGCGTTATTAGTTTTGAATTCAAAACTAGATGGCAGCACGTTTAACAATTTTGCAAAAAAAATTTTCGTGTTACTTGCAATACATTTGTTGAAAATATTTTTTTAAATCTGCATTAAATCAAAAAAAAATGTTCTGAAATTCATGTTTTTGAAAATCAAAATTATTTGCACTTTATTTACCATAATTGTTTAGGTTTTCGCGATTAAAATTTCTGTTATCTGAAAATTGCTACATTTTTAATCATCAAGTAATACTTAATCTTGTTTCTATAATATATGATCTGAAAAAATAGATGTATTTTGTTACACCTTGACATGATCATTTACTCAAAATGAATAATAATAATTTTAAAGGACAAAATTCTGATTCGGAATTCGATGTCATTTAAAATGATAACTCATACAATTTTTAATCATTCAATCTATCTTCTCAAATCTCAATTAATGTTAACAGTTATTAATGATATTGCTTTATATTTGTCAAAGTTTTCTAGTTAAATTCCTGAAGTTTTAAAAGATGCCACCATAGTTAAAATCAATGATTTAGATAAGAAATCATTAGGTTTTAATTTTTAGTTAACATAAATTAAAGAAAATTAATTTAACTTCAAATGAAATGAATATCGTACTGTGTAAATAAGCTAAATAATTAAATAACGATCCATGCACTAACATTTTTCATTTTTCAGGTTCCTGGGAGGACTGTGTGGCAATTGATAGCTAGGGTAAGTGTAAGAATAAAAAATTTTAAAGCCATATAAACAAACAAACAAAAAAAGCCATGTATGACAAAAATATCAAGTAATATATTCAAGTTATAAAAAAATGATTATATTATAGTTAAAAAACAAGAAATGGGTCGAAGATTATGAGAGGAAATAAATTTAATAGTATTTAATTGTTTAATAAAGAAATTATATTAAATAAATTTAAAATAAATACACAAATTTATCTTAATATACAAAAATTGTAATGATTTAATACTGAATAAATTTATTTATTTTGGATTATAATTAAATTTCTTTTTATTTTTATTCTCGGAACAAAAATTTACTAAAAGACATTTTTTTTTTATTTAACTGTTATCCGGTTAATTATTTTATGCAATTTATGTGAAATTTATTTAGATTTAAAAATATTCTTTACATTTTTTTTAAATTTATGTAACATTATATTAAATAAAAACTATATTAAATGAAATTATTTGAAGTTATTTTTATGTAGAAATCTCTTGAAATTTTTATTTATTTCTACTTTATTCCTTGAAATTATAACTAGAATAACACAGATAGGAAAACTTATATAATGTACTGTAGACAGTATTGTTTCTTTATATTTCATCGAATTTATACTGTTTTCGTTTCATGAAAGTTTCATTTAAAAAATATATGAGAATTTTTATGGATATAATCTTACATTCATATATATGTACTATTAACATATATTTTCATTTATACACTTTCAGAAAGCGCATTTATTATATTGTTAGTTATGAGAAATTATGCTCTTTTAGATTTAAAGATTTTTGAAAGGAATCAATTGGAATCTGTTTCATAATATGAAAGTTTAAAATATTATTACTACTTCCACTACACATTTAAAATAATCCATTTTAAAATTCCTTCAAACAAAACGTATTGTTATGGATAACCCTAAAACCCTTCAGTCCCTAGTAGATATTTTCTCTATATTTTACTATTTTAAAATTTTATCAATTTGATTTTTATTATTTTGTAGTGCGAAGTTCTTCAAACTAAGTTGGGAGAAAAAGAAAAAGAAGTCGAAGATTACAAATATAGAATCAGAGAACTGGAGCAACTTTTATTTTCTCATCACTATCCTAAATATGCTGAGGAAATTTCGAGTGACCTTGACCAACAATCTGAAAGAAACCTTCGTCCCGGAAACAAAGTAGTTAAGCAATATTCTCAAGATGAAGGACGGAGGATTTCCCAAGAAGGTTCAGATGACACCATGTCAGATATAGGAAGTGTGGACCGATCGATACCACACGTAAAAATCACACGACCAGCCTCAGAAAGCAGCTTATCAAATGACGGAGATAGTGAATCAGACAAAAAGATTTCCTTCAGAGATGATAATTTCATAAAGACTTCGAAGATCACCAATGTTTATGAAAAAGGGGCTATCACCAAATCAAATAATAACATTCAAATGCAGGTTAAAACAGATTATCAGCCATCAAGTTTCACGAATGAAGGTAGTTTTGCGAAATATGGGAGCATAAGTGAAATCAGCAAAGATGACAATGGCAAAACTATCAAATTGCTATCTGAAAAAATATGGGATATTAATCCAGCATTGGACTATACTTTTTCCAACGAAACTCTAGTAAATCATCAGATAGTGTTTGATGGCAATGATGAGATAACATGGTCTACTAGATTCAAGGACGAATTTAGCTTGACAGACTCTCTCAATCTTAATGTCCACACTATTCCGGAAGAAAGCGAAGAAGAAATACATGAAGCCAGTGCGAATTCTTGCTCCAACAATGACATCTCCCAGAAACATCGAAATTTATCAAAAGATTCAGCAATCGGAAGCAATGCTGTCACTCCTCATGAAAGTGACATCGTCAAAACGCAAATCCCAAGGACCTGTTCTGTGGACAATTTGTCTTCTGTCATCAGCAAACAACACCTTTCTCCAGTTGATGCCGAGGAAAGTCAAGGAATGAAACGTCTGCAATCAGCTCCTGGTTCATTGCATTTGGAAAACCTGCAAGCAGGTGAAGCTATTGACTTTCTCCGAATGGCTTCCATGAGTAGTGGATTCTCATACTCAGATGACACGAGTTCCAGAAGAAACAGCTGGACATGGGGATCGGAAGGGGACACCGACGAAGAGTACGCATCCAGCTGATATCATGAAATGTAAATTCGCAAAAACGAAATAGTTTGGAGTCTGATTGATTTCAGAAACATTTGTTCCATTTTTCTTTTTCTAGTAAGCCGTATACGACATTATCATCAGGAGTTGCATTTAAAGAGTAACCTTGAATAGAATTTTGCATTTTCATTAAAGAAGTATATTCTTGTCAAGATACATGCAAATGAAGGTGTATTAATATAAATGTATATTATGGAATAAACATATTTTAAATCTGTGTTAATTTTTTACAACTAGTATCAATATGGTTATAGCTAAACATGAGACTTAAATAGATGCAAAAGTATTCCATAATTAGATAAATGCAAGCAATTATATAAGTTAATCTGAAAGCAAACTAAATATATGCATTAAGCATTCTTTAATCCGATATTCAAGGCTTCGGCTATTTCTATAATCCACACATATCGAACAGTTCGCTTTTGGATTTTTTTCGTGTGGAATCCAGCATTTGTTGATCTTGACCCTACCTCAATATTTATTGTAATAATCAGTTTTCATTTCAGTACAGCATAGAACATATAAATTTGAATATAACTTGTAATGATTTTTTTGAATAAGATATCTAAATCTCACGGAAAAACTCGATATCAAATACTTCTTTAAACAGTAATGTTTTTTTTCCCTTTCTAATGCAGCTGGCAAACACAGACGTCTTGGAGACAAGTGCTGCACAGACGTACTCACTTTGCATTACCCAGGGGGCGTGTGTAACTAGAAGATAAGCTACGGACGCGGAGTAACAATGTCCCCGCAACGCTCTACGATCCTATTAGACTGGGACCTACTTTTTAATGTGGATTCCGAACCACTACAAACAACCATGGCACCGCCGGGACTCGAACCCGAAAGAGCACTAGCCACTCGGCCCCAGAGCACTAGCCACTCGGCCATTCAGGCCCTTAAACAGTAACGTTCAAATATATATTTTTTTGCCATAGAGTACCTTGTAATAATTTATTTTATCTATTGTTGAAGCCAATTAATTTTTTTTTTGTGCTGCGTTTTTTATAAATACAAGAATATTAATTTAAATTAACTTTCAATATGAATTTTGATTTTGTAATTGCTAGAATGATAAAATACTTTGTTGGATATTTGTATCATGCACACAAGTTCCAAATTTACCTAAAACATTGAATATGTACATGTTTTAATTGTTGGAAATTTTAAAGAGAACTATCTTTGGTAAAACTATATTCGGGTTCGATTATCTTACAAAATCGCTAATCCGGCATGGCCATGATCCTGAACTTGCTGGATTAAAGGGCGCCCTTTGTAGAAAAAAAATAACATTAAAAACCATAAAATCTAACCATCTTTTTTTTCATCATTGGCGCCATTGGCTTTAGGTGGGCCAAGGCCGTCTGCTTACTGCATATTTCGAGACAGGAGATGTTTCTCTTTTTACTGGGTAAGGTTGTCAGCCATGCGCCCAACTCTCTGCAGACATATTAGACAGGTATCTACGGTTTAAAAGTGAATTCCGAACCACTAAAATCCTCCATGACACCGAGCTACAGACAGCTAGTCACTCGTCCATCAGACCATCTATTAAATCAAATAATAAAGCTGTACTTTCTACAAAGAGCATTTGTCTTATTTAATGCTGAGACATTTTGCACTTACATTAGTAAAAGTTTCATTTTAAAATGGCTGTTAACATATCTATATGATCACTTTATAATCTATAGTGATTATAACTCACTCAGATCTGTACCCCTTATAGGAAAGAATTTCGCCTTGTAGTCATGAATTCACAAGGATTTTAAAGTAATAATTATTTTTTGTAAGAAATATTTATAGAAATGTAAGAGCTGGAAGAGGTTGTCCAATATTTTCTTATAGATTAATAAGCATTTCTTTGTCAATAGGGTTCATATTCAGTTATTTTACTTTACATAGATCACATTCCATATTTATCCATCATATAATCAGTATAACATATAACAGTATAACATATAACATATATTTGTATTAATAAATATAACAATCGCAGCCACTTATTCTAAGTTAGATAACCAAATAATGAATTATTAAAAGATTATTTGTTAAAATACATGCTACGAAATTAAATTTCGTATTTAATAAACTTAAAATTTTCCAATACAGCAAAAAGTGAAGAATTTATTTTAAATACACAATGTATATTCTGACTAGTACGAAATATTTACTGTAAAATATTGATTTATAAGAGTGTAACATCAAATAAATGTGCATGCCTACCAATTGAGGATGAAAGATTTGATATGAATTTATTTTTAATTTTGTTTGCCATTTTGTTGTAATTTCATTCGATTTTCTTTTCAAATTCTCATAGATTTTTATTCATTTTTGTATTTTTATTTTTTGCACCCTTTTATTGGGTGGAAATTCCCTTTTTTAATAAACTAGTGTGTTATTCATAACAGTATTTTTTTAATATTTATTTTAACTTACTTTTACTGGAACCTAAATTTTAATATTGAGAATGAATAGAAATAAGTGAGATGAGCTAAATAGATTACAGTTCCTTTCTTTTTGAAATTTAAAATTTTTTGAAATCCCACCAATTCAATATCAATAAACATGATAAAAATTATTTACTTAAAAGTGTTAAAAAATTATAATTATCATGTTAATATGCATTTATTTAGTATTTGAAGAAAGGTAGAAGTAAATTTTATTTAATTCCAACTTTCTTCAAATACTAAATAAATAAATATTAAAATTTACTTAGATAATAAAATTGGTTTTCTAATCGTCTACAAAATAGTAAAAAAAAAAAATAATAAATAAAAAAAAAATAATAATAATTTTTAACTGATAATAACAGATAGTTAAAAAAAAAAAAAAAAAAAAAATCAATACATTAGTTATTTTTTGCTTTTTTCCATATTTAGTTATTATTATAAAAATATCTAGAATTGATGAATATTACAGATTGCTAAAATATCTGATTAGTTACAAAATTTCATTTTCAATAAAAGAATATCAATCGTCAGCTGAAATTCTTGTTCTCATAGTTGTTATACGACTTCAATTAAGATTAATTTTCATATCTAAAAAACTGTAATTAGTTGTGAGACTGGTATTATTATAGAAAAATTATTATATTAAAGAAGAGAATTATTATAATAAAATATCGTGAAAAGAAATCTCGATTTATGTATTCAAAGCATTTGTACCTTTTTCCTAATATGAAAGAATATAAAAATGCACTATCATGAGTTGCTTGAATAAGGCACTATCATGAAATGTCACTGAATAAATTGAATCGTTTACCCCTGAATGACTGAATCTTATACAACTGAATGATTGAATCTTATACCCTTGAACGATGGAATCTTATATGCCTCAATGATTGAATTTTATACAACTGAATGATTGAACCTTATACCTCTGATTGATTGAATCTTATACCCCTGAATGATTGAATCTTATACCCCCGAATCATTCAATTTTATGCTTGTGAATGATTGTCAGCATACGAATGATCGCACATCTTGCAACCGGAGACTAAATTTCTTTTGTCATTTCTTTCCCTTTGCATATATACTCAAGAGCCAAAACATTATGAACACCCCTACATTTTGCAATGAACTCGCCTGGATGACGTGGAAGGCACGTGATCAGGTGAAAGTGGTATTTAACTGGTGTTAAGTGGTGGTATTAATCCATGCCAAGGCGGGTTGTAGCTGTGTTGCGCGCCAAAGGTGGGCCAACAGGTGGTCATAATGTTTTGGCTCTTGAGTGTAGGTGCATCTTAAAGTCCACTTACGTATGTCACAAACGCATCAATGACTATAAGCTAATCATTCATAAAAATATGGTTATAAATATTTATGTAGCAAATTTATGTTTATTTCTCAATAGATTAAAGTGAATTGTTTCATTATTAAAAAGATTATGATAACGGAATGGAACTAATTTTTACAAAAAGTTTTTTTTTTTTAACTGACAAAAGGTAATACATTTTTATAAATATATTTTTTATCATTGCAAAAACACACACGCGCACCAACATATCTGAATTAATACTATCGCAATCAACATTACAGAAGTGTAAAAAATGCAGAACATATGAGCTAACCTGTAAAAAGTAAATTTAATTAATTATAAATTGATAATAAGTTAATAAACTATATAATAAAAGAATTTTGAAGTAAAATCATAAGAAACTGCTGCTTAGAAATTAAAAATTAAATTGTATGGAAATATATTCAAATGACAACAACAAAAAAATGATTATATGTAATAAAAAAAAATTTTTTTTTTTTTCTAAGTAAGAAATCAGGTAAGTCAACTAGTTAAAAAGGAAAGTTTCATAAGAAAACAATTTAAAAAAATAAATAAAAAAATAATTCCTATAAAATTCGTTAGAAACATATTTGAAATTGTTTTTCTTGATTTATTCAGTGTTGAACTTTATCATTTTAATTTATTAATTGTAAAGAATGATTGGTAAACAAACCTAAAATCATTCACCACATCTTAAAATAATATTTATTTTAAGGTATGGTTAAAATCTTGCAAGATTTTGTATTTGGTTGATAAAATATGACAGCAAGAATTTTTTTTTTTTTTTTTTTTTTTGTTATATTTATAAACATTAAATTTTCTGTATATTAATTGAAAAGATATTGCACGCAACAAAATTATTATGTGGATAAAAATTTATCTAATTAGAAAAAGGCCTTCCGGTCACCTTATTTTAATTTATTTTTCTCATTTTTGATAAATTAAATTCCAAGTAATATTAATATTTAGAATATTTTTATTTCAGAATATTTTTTTAATGAAAAACAAATGAAAAAATAATATATTTGTTTTGTCTTACATTTCTTTATTATACTTATTAAAAGCATAGTAAATTTTGTATGATGATTTAAATTAACTGCTTCAATATCGATTTTTTTATTTCCTTGAATAACAGGATTTATACACATTTTCATAATTTCATAATAAATTTAGACTGAAAAAAAATATGTGAGACACGTTTTTAAAATAAATAAATCTTTTCATAAAATGCTAATAGATGGCAGCACAAAGAGAACACAAACTTATTCAGAGAAAAAGTATTGCAGAGTCGTTTCTCACATATGAACAAATTTAATCTACGGTATTATCCTTGGAAAAATGTAGGATTTTCTGTTCATCAATTATATAAGAACGATTATAATTTGCGCAAAGATTTAAAAAAGATAAAATTAAAGCTTTTATTAAATTCCTGAATGAAATAATTTAATTTTAAACAAAATCACATTTGTCATTTCCAATAACTCGACAAGGAATTACTTTTAAAAGATATATTTGAAACTTACATCATCGAAATGGATATCAGATAAGAAATTTTTATAATTATGAATTAGTTTTCAGGAAAAATGAAATGTATTTTAGATAACAAATAAATTATTTAAGTTCAAACTATTAAAAATTATTAGTATTACATTGCATTATTAAATACATATTATGAAATTATTAAAAATCACCTTCACTTTCATTAGTTCGAAATAAGACCTATTTTAAAAGCTATTTTTTCAAATTATATCACTGAGATTGACATGAGATATTGAGTTTGTAATGAAAATAGTATTATCATGAATAAAATGTCCGAAAAGAGTGTAGTTTATTTCGTGTATACCTTAAATTAATGTACATAAAGTATTCAGTTTGTATACCAATACAACCAATTACAGACACAATATTTTGTAAAACTATTTTCAACAGAAATAAGATCTCCAAAACTTCATTGCATCGAATTTAATAGATTTTGAACGTAATTTGTAGTAAATATTGTCAAAAAGCCTCTATCCCAATCTACAATTCTTTGGCTTTGGATAACTGGTAACTGGTACAATAATTATTTGGTAATAATTTGGTAACTGGTACAATAATGGTATAGTTAGTGAATGACTATATTCTATAAATGTTTAATAGAAGAGCAAATTCTGTTAAAACCCAGAAAAAGTGTGTTTAATCTATTCAATCAATAAGAAATTATTATTTTTATTACAATTTTCTTATAAATATAATGTTATTTAAGCGATAAATAATGTTATATTTTTTTTTCTTCTTCAATGGTTAACAACCCCATGGTGGATCAAGACCGTCTGTCTACTGGCAGATTCCGAAACATTCTATATTTTCCTTTTACGGTTTAGGGTTGTCAGCCTAACAGTCATATTAAGCCAGCCACTACAAACATCCATGAAACCACCGGGAATCGAACTTGAAACTTGTGGCGCCCAGCAAATATTATGTTTAGTTATTCGATATATAAACAAACATATTATTGGTGGTATAAAAAAACATATCATAAATATCATTTATTAATATTTTACAATTTAATTTTGTTTGATGTGTTGAATTTAAAAATAAAATTATCAAAGATCAAGAAAAAAAAAAAAAAAAAAAAAAAGCAGAACTTCAAAACTGTTACGAATAATAAAAATGTAACTAATTTATCAAGCATGAACAATTAAAATAATATTTCATTCTATATTTAATTGATTTATATTGATGGAGTAGGATGAAGTACATATAGCTGTTTCTTTATGTATTTAAAGTTAACTAAAGTATCTCTAATTTTTTTGTATAAAATATTACAAAAATTAAACTAAAATTTATTCTATTTATTTACAGGAAAAGAGGTTTGATTTTAAAGTTGTATTGTTGTTGCTATTGTATCATTTCACTTGATCGATTGATCATCAGATGACGTTCATAAACTATGTACAATTCATGATGAAGAAAAGAAACTCGATCAGGAATCCAGAAAATGAAGTCTTTAGCGATTATTTATATTATTTTACAAATGCGAAACATTGCACCTAAGTTCACGGGCTCTACAGTACTTTTTGACCCTGTCCACATACCGAGAAAGTGCACTACAATTATTTAAATGTTCAAAAGTCATAGGTGAATTAGAGTCACACAAAACGCAGTTTGAGGAATCGACCACTCCAATTCTATAGATGTGGTCACGTAAACAGTCATGACCCGTCAAACGTCTAAATAGAACCACTGCTGTACTTCTTGGAAAACTGGGAATAGTTCTCTCTTTCCCCAGAATGTTCCATCTCATATCTATAGCGCGTTGAATCATATCATGTTTAAGAATTTTCGTAAGAGTCAAGTTAACAAACAATTTTGTCGTATGAAATGAAAGCAGTTGCTCAATCAAAGTTCCTTTCTTAGTCAGCATATCAGTTTTTTCCCCATAATTTCACAATAGGATGGAATCCCTTGCAAAGAAATTCTGTGGGCCAGTGTCTTAAGAAAAGGCCTACAGTCCAAGATTCCTTGGGAACTATTTTGATTATTCAAAAGGGTTTGAAGTGCACTCTTGGAGTCAGGCAGTATGACTGCTTTTATAAAGGAGTGGCTACGAATCAACAGTTGTTGTTGAATAGCCACAGCAATAGCTTCGATTTCGCCATCAAAGGCGGTAGTAAGAGGGCCCACAGGTAAATAGAAACTAAAACGTTTACTATGGACAACCGCTCCAGCACCTTTCGCAAACATAGAACCGTCAGTATCGACACGAATCCATTAACTCTGGGGACAGAACTTAATTTTGAATCGCATATTTCGTTTTTAACAACTCGTTGCATAAGATTGGTTAGGTTGGTCGCTCTACTGTCATCTTGTGCACACGAGGGCTAAACAGACTGGGTCCTATAGTTTAAAGTGGATGCCGAACCCCTAACACACATTCATGGATTCGAACATGGAGCCTGTGGTACCAAAGGCAAGAGCAGCCATTTGGCCATCAGGCCACCCAAGGGACAAGAGGGAGGAGGTAAATTTAGATAATCTCGGCTAAATTCCAAAGCATCGATTCTCTCTGAGCAGGCTGGATAAATCTTTTTACAGATTCTGGCGGATAGGAATATTCTGACAAGACATTTTCAGAGTAGCAACATAAATTCTTAAGTCGTATGGTAAGAAACATAGAAAACTCCTACCAGATAGTCTTACCATCGATATTGCAATCCCCATGGAGTCTGCTATTTTAAAGCAATGAGAGCAAAGTATGACACCAGCAAGAATCGGATTCTTGTTCACTTATTCTACAATAAATGCATTACCCTTACCTGTCACCTCTGGGGCATATTTTAAAACTAAATTGCCAAATCAAATGAACAATATAAAATGTCGCTTTAAAAGCAATTGCTAAATCGCGCGAAACTTTCTTCTATAACACATCCACAAATTCCTTTGGGGACGATTTGCAGTCAGGATTTGGGGAGAGGGGAGAGCCACTTTCCAAACACTCCCCCTTTCCCCACAGAAAATTTCTGATCCGGGAAGGGAGGTGAATTGCACAAACACAATCCCCATCTCCAATTAGGAAAGGGGAGTGATCCATTGCCAATACCAGCCGGAAAATGTGCCGACATATAACAGTGATTTTTAATTTAACGAAGGTACTATTTGCGAGATATATTTCTGAAACTGAATCCTAACCAAAGTTATTAAAAGTCTACTGGCTATAAAGACTAGAGTATTCTGGAGGATAAGGGCTTTACTATGTGGATAGGGTATGTAAATGAAATGTTTCGTGTATATACTGAGCACGGGCACGATATATTCAAATTGAATAATGCGAGTGAATAATTGATTGAATAACGTGAATGTGAACTCTCAGATGTCAGACTTGAGAGTGCTAATTTTAAATTATTGATACGAAATGTGAGCGCGTGTAACAGGTCTCTAGCGGTGCACTCTAATAAAAGCTTAATCTGCTATATATTTGAATTTGTCGTGGAAATTGATGCATAAAAAAAATCCCAGCATGTGAACATAACTTTATTGTATTTATAAATATTGAAAGAAATGCCGACAAGAATTTCAAGAAGACACAAAAGCGAATTTACAGCAATGTACAAAAATTAATTAATTATAAGAAAGATCGTGAAAATTAAAATAATCTGGAAAAAATGGAAACTTGATAATCCTCGGGTGCTTTAAACAAACTTACTGACAGAGTTTGAAGTGCTGTTAGATAGCTGTTTATTTAATGAGGCAGTTGTTTGTGAAAAAAATATCACAATTGGATTTATTAAAAATATTTGCAAATAAGATTTGCTGAATTTGTTCTTGCAAAATTTTACGTGCTCTTTCTTGCTGAATTAACATTGGTTTAATATTAATTATTTTTATTTTAAATTCCACAACAATGCAATTTTTTTAAATAAGCGTCCTTTTTGTCTTTTTTTTTATACTAAATGAAATTATTGAATAAGTTAAAAAAACATATTATTTTATGATTTATTGTTTGAAACTTCTTTTTGGCTATTGCTCTTAAAATAAATGTGATTGACTTATTACAATGATTCAGACAAATTTCTTTTTAAATGTTTATTCAGTTAGTGATTTTTGATACATTTTTATTTAAATTATTTTCTTAAAATTTTCATGTTTGTTATGATTTTGGAATTCATAAATACCCTTGTTCAATTTTTTTTCCAATGATGCATCAACATTTTTCAAGTTTTTTCATTAATTATATTTAATTAATTAATCAAATAAATGTTAAAAAAGCAGATAACTGCATTATTAAAAAAAATAATTTCGATGTATAACGAATATATTATGCATTTTAAAATGTGTAAGGTAATGAAAACATTTAAATTTTCACATGCAGTTTCTTCATTAATTTAAAAGAGTCAGTTAGAGGATATTTTCTATTTTTTTCAAGTTCATATTTTTTCAAAAATATAATTTCAAGAGAACCCCAAGCATGAACTTGCTTTCAATATATACATAGTTTATTAGTTTACCTTTTTTAAAAGTTTTTTGATACAAATTTTATTTAGTAATTTCATAAAGTTAATTTAAAATATATTAAAAAAATCAGGTGAATATCAAGTTTAAATTGATTCATTAAATATAATTGTAAATGATTATGAAATGTATGATAATATGAAAAATAAAAATGAAAAATGAAAAATATTTCGATGTATAACGAATATATTATGCATTTTAAAATGTGTAAGGTAATGAAAACATTTATATAAAAATAAATATAAGTTATTTTAAAAACTTAAAAAACATAATAAAATTAAAAATTTTATTGTTTCGGCTTACGATTTGGTAAAAGTAAGGATTTTATACCAAAAGGTGAAAAAAATAAAAAAGTAAAAATGGACATGAATCTTGAGCGCTTATTTAGATAAGATTATGAAATTATTAAAATAAATTTAAAAAATTAAAAAATAGATATTATATTTCATTTTATAAATTGTTTTTTAGATATAATTTAAAAAAATTAAAATATCCCTGTTTTAGTTCTCAAATTTTTAAGTTTGTCTTATTTTTAAAAGATATTTTAGACAAAGAAACATTGTACGAGGGCATCTTACAGATTTCCCCCCCTCTATATGCTGTTTACGAGGGACACGGGGATAATGATTGAAAAATTATAATTAAACTACTATAAAACCCAAAATTCATTAATCTATGATACTCTTTCAAATTTGATAAATCTGTTGTTGAGTTTTGAACATAATTTTGAAAGAAATTAATTATTGCAAGGTACTTCTGGAAACTAAAAGAAAATAAATAAATAAGCAGAATATATATAAAGTAGAAATGAATAAATGAAACAAACTACGAATAGATATCAATATTATAAAATTGGAAAAGGGACAAGAAAATATGAATAAAAATCATTACAAAACAGAAAAGAAAATTAGGATTCTCCTTTTTACTTACGAGATTACAAGACTTTTTGTAGAAAATAAAGCATTGTTTAAGTCTTGTAATACACATTCTTACACATATCGAATATCCAAGCACAAGATAGAACCTGGTATACGAAAGTTCTTTCTAGCAGAGGTGGTATTTTTAACTCTTCATATTTCATACATTGAAACAAAATATACTGTTTGTTGTGTTTTGCAGAATAGACACAAAAAAGATGGGGTTAGATCAAAACTTTGGGGTTCAGCATTTCATAGGTATGTTTTTGTGAGAAATCTAGAAACTAGTACGCATTCTTTTTCAATTTGTAGAGAGAAGGTGAAAGACAATTTAAATGAATGAATTCTTGTACCAATTTTTCTCTTACCCATTGATATATTGTATTTTGTAGTGTCTTCCTTTGTTGTTGAAAAATAAGGTCCTCTGGAGATATTCAATTAATATCTCCAGACCTGTATTGCCTGTTGTTGGTTTCGCATGAAAATCGTCTAATTCATTCTCTGTAATGCCAACACACCCAGGTGCCCACATTAATTCAATTGGTAAAATACTGTTTAAGATGTTCTTAGTTGACTTCCAAGTAGTTTGAAGACACAATTGAATTGAAAGTTGCAATTCTTTAAAATTTGAAGAGCAGAAACACTGTCTCTTAGCATGATATAGTTGTGAATGGATAAAAAGTATAATATATGATAAGATGCCGATGAATGATATGCCATGAAGATTTATCTTATAAACTTTGAGTTGTACATTTGCATTTATTTTTTTCTTAGCGATTATTTTTAAAATATTACCTTTTCACCACTTTTTTTTTTTTTTTTGTGCAATCTTAAGTTAATATCGCTAAATCACTCAATTGCTGTTTTAACTATTGTTATTAAATTATTAAACTGTAATATTGCATTTCTTGCACGTGTCGTGATTTTTTTTCCATTTAAAATTAGCAGGAAGCTATTTTTGTTTTTCAAATGTGGTTTGAGAAAGCTAAAACGGCAACATCTTTTCTTTATGATTTATGGTTGTAAATCTGTTTTTTAAACATTATTTAAAAAAGAAAAGGTGATTGATTTGTTATAATAATGTAATGGAGATAGTTTTCAAAGACATGTTTTTAGTTAGAGATTTTATAATTTTTTAAATAATTTTCTTATTTTTATTTAATATAATTATGTATATGACTTTAAATACCATTTATTAAAATTTTTCTGCAGGTCATTAGAGTTTTACAGTTTTTTCGTAAATCAGAACAATTTTTAATCCCCCTTTTAAATTAATTTTAAAAATTGTAAAATAATATCTGTAAAATAATAAACTTGTAACAAATTTCAAGTAAGTAAGAAACATGAAAGAAAGAAGGAAAAAAAAAAAAAAAAAAAACACCAATGACGAATTTGAAATTTACCCATTGAGTTAACGGAAGACCTGTTTGTACCAATGGATTGGGGAAGGGTGCGGACAAGAACTGACCTCAACCTCAGATGCCCACTTTTGCCGCTCTATATGATGAGACCTTCTTTGACGGGACAGGTGTTGACGTTTGTGACAGCTTCCTGTTGACAGCGACGAACAAAAGGATCGTCACTGTCAACTTTCTGGATGTGGGAAATCGCGGACGTCACCTCTCAGTGTACAATTGTTCGAATGCTTCTTTCACTTGATCGAAATTTTCCCACAAGCATCACGACGATGGGATACTTGTGAGGCAAATTTGAATCCCTTACCATAATAAGAGCTTTTAAGAATAAGTTCTTTTATGATTACAGAATTATATGCAAATTTATACGGGTATATCTGTAATTAATTTTTTTTTTTTTTTTTTTTTTTACTTTACTGATAAATTAATTCCCCCTTTATTAATATATATATATAAATTCACACATGATATGTAAACCTATAATTCGTATGGTGTAAAATGTTTAGAAAGAAGGAGTGGGCTTGATGTAAATTAAAAACCAAACAAAATTTGTATGAGATTTGGTTTGGTTTGCCGCTCTACGGTCATCTTGTGCACACGTTAGGCTAAACAAAATTTGTATGAGAGTCTTATAATATGAGACGAAAAATTAAGGTTTTGATAGGCGAAAAAATTGGAAATTTAGTAAAATATTCATTTCAAATATTTTTTATTTCATTTTTATGATGAAATTAATTTTTAAAAAATATAAACATATAGAGGTGTAATTTAGAGGAAACAAGAGGTAGAGGATACAGTTTCCCTCTTCTGTTTCGAAAAAATGATTCACATTTATTCTTTCAAATTACTATTCGATTATTTAATCGATTTATCAAATTCTTTTATATCCATTTAAAAGACCAATTATTGCCGCTCTTTCCAGTTTGGCTCTAAAACACCACTGCTTTGAACACACATTTAATATAATTATATAACTTTTCAAAGTAACAATTATCATGAAAAACTCTAAAATTTAATTATGAATTTGACATATTAATAACAGCTGCAGTATACGCATACTGTGCTTATTAGAATTTTTCTTTCTTAACTCGATTACACGCCTCATTGCATATTATATATATATGTATTTGTGTGTGTGTGTATCCATATACACTTGATATATGGATACACTTTGATTTTTATTCCCTTAAAAATAAATAAGTAATTTGTCTCTTAGTTAACATGTATAATTATAATTTTTAGGATTATATTTTAATTGCTGATTTTATAAATTCTCCACTATTATATATGATCACATATAATAAGGGAAAACATTTTGCTTTACTCACTAATAATGGAAGCAATATGAAAGCTGTCAGAGAAATCGAAACACTGCTGTTACTGAAACATATACAAGAATAACAGTTTTAGTTGGTTCTACACATAGATTGAACTTGCTTCTAAATGTTATCATGGAACTTTCAACATTGGGAAGAATGTTTTTAAAAAGTTAAAAAAATTATAGATATGTATCGAAACTATTCATATTTTCTCTATTGAATTTTTTTTTTTTTAAAGCGAATAAAGAATTGGAAACCAGTAGAACAACATGTCTTAAACTGACATGTAAAATAAGGGTTTGACTGCAATAGTTATGTTTGAAAGCCTAGAAAATGGGAAAAGTCTCATCTAAAAACTGCTATCCCATAGAATTTAAACATATATATAATACTTAATATTAAATAATGATGCTTTTTGGAAGCAGATACAGCACTCTTTAAAAATCTTAAGCTTAAAGTCCATTGCTTCAGCTTTAACAAAATCAGAACAAATCAAACTCTATTGCCATTTGTTACCGAGAGACTATTATAAGAAAAATAGTATGAGAACAAATAAATCTAATTCAAAAGAAAGAGTTAGATTTCAATTCAAAAGAATTAGCTCAAAATTGTAATCATAGCTACATTTGTTTAAATTACTAAGTTTTCCCATGGGGCAAAAAAAGGTTTTTTTTTTTTTTTTTTTTTTTTTTTTGTAGTTTTAAATGTGATTCTTGTCTTTAAGTCATTATCACTAATCGGAATATGATGCAGATCTTCTTTTAATATATCAAAGCATAAAAAAAAATCTCACAGCATGACAACATCTTCTTGTAGCATATATATCATAACATCAGACAGTCAAGACGTTGCGAAATATCTGCTTTTTTGTTCACTTTGCGATTAAATGTTTAAAAAGTAACAATAGAAAGAACGAAAGAGAGACTCTGAGCTATATTTGTTTAAATGTCAAATTTTTCCAACAATTTTTGTTTATTTCACGATTCTTCCCATCTTTAGCTATCCATATTTGTAATTTTAAACTGTGATTATTGTCTTTAAATCATTAATATCATTAACTGAAGGACAGGATAGTATATAGGATACAGGACTTTAATGTGTCAAAGCATAAAAAAAAAAAAAAAAAACTCACAGCTTGACAACATTTCTATGTAACATATTTATCATAACATTCAGACAGTCAAGACGTTGCAAAAGATCTGCTTTTTTTTTGTTCACTTTGAGATTAAATATTAAAAAAGCAACACTAGAAAGAAAAGAGAGAGAGAGAGAGAGACTCTCACACCACTTGAGTGACAGTATCAATTCCCCCGGACACCATTTCTCGGAGTTTCGATATCTGCAGGGCGTTGTTTTCATTTTCCTTCGAGAGCAGTTCGAAAGCGTCAACTTTGCGTCATCAAACGACGCCCGATTAGTCCGCTGACGCAGCTATCAGATGGCCGGGCTTTTCGAGGGAAGAGCTTTCCGTAAAAAAAGAGCGAGGGAACTTATCTCTTTCTTTACACCTAAATGATTTCACGTTCCGTTCTGGTTTCCTTCTTTTATAAGGGGTGAAAGGAAATGTAAATATAGAACTTTCGACATAGTTTGAATATATCTATAAAAAAAAATACGTATTATTGATGGTTCTTTTAGTGTATAGTACTATCAGCCTGACTCGTGTGGCTCAGTGGTAATGAGCGCAGTTTACGTACGGAATAGCTCGGGTAGCTCGGCTCAGGTACAGAATAGCTCGGGTCCGTGGATGCTGTACATTGTAGTCGATGATTTCAAAAACGAGGAACTTGATGGTGATTGTCTTAATGTGCGTAAAACAATTCGCATCGGTTGTCAGGACATTCTGCTGGGAGTTTTCCAAGATTTCTCCCATATACGTGGACATGGATAGACGTACTTATAGACGTGGGGTATGGGGTCTGATGGTTGAGTGGCTAATGCTCTGGTGCTCGGTACCGCAAGTTTCGGATTCGAATCCCGGCGGAGCCATAGTTGTTTGTAGTGGTTCGGATATCACTTTAAGCCATAGGTCCTAGCCACCTATGACCACAGAGCGTCACGGAGCCCAACCAGACTTCTCACTCACATCATTCCCAAAATGTAAAGGGACAACTCAGCTCTAGGAACAGTGATGTAGAGTGGTGTAATAGTAGTAAACGGGGAAATATAGGTCTTCGTGAAGATAATGTCCCCCTCTTATCGACCATCAGTGGGCTGTCCGTAGCATGCATCAATGGAATACTAGGTTCACTGACGTGGAGAGAAAAAAAGTATGATACCACATGTTATACAAATATTCTGAGTTCGTTCTTAGTTTAAAATTGCATGTCTTAAGAATTTTCATGGAGTTAGACTGGATTGCATGATTTTAATTTTTGCCGCTCATACGCTAAAAAGTTCCAAAAAGGCAACGCATTCATTTCAAGGCAAGCCGTAAAAATCAGATGGGATCAAAAGTGTAAAGTAAAACAATGATGCAATAAACTCAGATGAGATCATAAGTGTAAAATAAAACAATGATGTAATAAAACTCAGATGGGAATAAAAGTGTAAAATAAAACAAAGTTATAATAAACTCAGATAGAATCAAAAGTCTAAAATAAAACAAAGATGTAATAAACACAAAATATAAAAAAAGTTACAGGAATAATTAATTTTTGAAATAAGTTTTTTTGAAACCGCAAAAGTGTTTTAAAAATGTGCAAATAGAAAGAAACGTAAAACTTTTAAATTAAAATTTTATAATCTTAGGTTTTTAAAAATAATAACATTTAAGAAATTTTTATAAAATATAATAGCGTTATTAAACACTTCCTTCTCAATACACGGGTTTCTAAAATGAGTATTACAAAATATACTCAAACCTCTCACTTTAAAAAATAGGGAATTAGGATATTTTTTTTTAAATTAATGTAATAAAACAATTTTAAGCCTTAAATTAATTATTATAAATTAAATTGAAATAATTATTTCTTAAATTTGACTAAAAATGTCTGAGACAATTTGAAAAAAATAAACTTTTATTAACTTCTTTTTCAATGGCGCAACAACCCCATGGTTGGGTCAAAGTTTACTGGCAAATTCCGAAAGAAGAGGTGGTGGTAGGGTTGTCAGCCCTATATCCTACAGTCACGTTAAACTGGGACCTACTGTTTAAAGTGAATTCCGAACCACTACAGGTATTCATGGCACCGCCGGTACTCGAACCTTAAAAAGTGTAAAGTAAAACAATGATGCAATAAATTCAGATGGGATCAAAAGTGTAAAGTAAAACAATGGTGTAATAAATTCAAAATATTACAAAAAGGTACAAAAATAGTTAATTTTTGAAATAAATCTTTTTTGAAACGATACATCACTGATGAATATCCTTTACATCTCGTTTCTGTCAATTCACAAAAATGAGAACATTTTGTTTTTAGCTGTAAAAACATTAAAATTTATAATATCAAATGAAAAATAAATAAATAAAATATCATGACTACGAAATAAAAGCTTTTAGTCAATATTTTTCATTTCAATATTTATCAATCATATTTTTTATGTAATTAACCCATTTGTCGTATTGATTTTCAGAAATCATCTTTAAACAAACAAAAGATTCATCCGTAAACAGGTATATTCAGAGCACCAAACACGTACTTGCCAAACCGAAAAGAAAAAAAAGCAGGAATATGCGTGTTTATTCAGTGTGTATCGAATCCCTCCCACTCCTGATATCGAACCCCTCTCCCCCCTACTACCAAACGATATCACTCCCGCAACCTGTCAGTAACTTCTTTCAACACATCGCAAACAAACAAACAACACCAGAATAGAAGAGAAAAAAAAAAGAACGAAAAGGGGGGATGGAAAGTTTGTCAACCCCCCTGTGTATTTCACGCTCCTCCTTTCTCCTTCTCCAATAGGGGTAAGGTGTCAACACGCCGTCGCCCCCCTCACTGCTGAAGGGGGTGGTGCCGTGCATTGCGAGGGTGGGTAAAATCGAACGCCCATGCGCGGAGAAATCGTCTGCGTGACTTTATCCTGCCCGCCCAAAGTCCGGAGTCCGGCCGATTCCCAGACTCTTCACTTTCCCATTACCCGGATAGTGGTTGAAGGTTGTCCCACAAGATCTCCATGTTATTCTATGGGTTATAAAAGTGACTTTCGATACCAAGGTGATTCTTTATTATGAAAGAGATTATTTGAAACTTATCTTGTAGTTGCTCATTTATAGAAATGATGTGTGGGATTTAAGGAGATAAAAGGACGTGTGGCAAGAGAAAAAGAGTTTGTTTAGTCCTTGTTTAAGAAATTGAGTGCCAGAATCAAGAAGGACTTGATTTCGTTTTTTCAAAACTTCTGAGCTGAGATAATGATGATGATAATAAGGCTACTTTGAGTTTGTGCAATGATGAAGATGTTAAGCAAAGTTTGAAGAAGTTTCGCTTTTACTTTTGTGCGCGCGTTTTTATTGAAATAAGTGGAACTTACTTAAGTAATTCAACCAAGGTGCCTGATTAAAGGAGAAAAACTGCTGTTTGATATATTAAAAACATTTGCTCTCAGGTTAATCGTATGGAAATGTTATTTATATTCTCATTATTATTTAAATTAACCTGATGTGAGACTTCAGTACCTGTTAAAAGGTTTATTTTCTGAAGAGAAAACGACATTTTCATCATCTTTGTTATTTTTGTTCCTTATTGAAGTGGAAAATCATAGAAATGAGTAACTTACCTTTTTAATATACTTCAGGAAAAAAAGGGGGACCAAAGCTTTTCATAAAAACGAAAAAGACAGAAGAATAGAAAACTGATTTACTTTTTATTGTAGCATTAAGAGTAGTTTTCTTGAAATTGTTTAATTGGTATAAGACAGACTTAATATTATAAAATATCACCATCATCTCGAACTAAATAAATATTATCTCTAAAGGATGTTTTAGTTGAGGAGTATTTCAAGTTATTTTGAGAGAAGTTAAGACACCAGTTAACAAGGTTTATTTAATTTTTAGAGCATCTCTCTCTCTTTTTGAGATAAACTCAAGCAACAATATCATTATTGCAATTGATGTTTTTGGACAATATTTCAAAAACTTCTTGAACTGAAAGAACAGAAGCGGAATTTTAAATTAGCAAAGTAATCTGCGCAGGAAGAAATACCACAGAAGATTCAGAGAATGGCCCACTAGCCAACGCAATCAAGTGTCTTGGATAACTTGAACTTTTTCCGATGACCATGACAGCCAGCACCAAACCCAGCGGCTTCAGCGTTCGGGACATTCTGGAACTGCCCGAACAGAAGGCCGAGCGGAGGAGCAGCCCCATGCCCCGGGCCCTCGACCTATCTGATGTCACATTGCCTGCCCTTTGTTACGGGGGCTTGTGTCCTGACCTCTCCTACTCCAGGTGGCTTGCCTCGGAAATAATTCCAGCCTATGCAGCTTTACGTGAGTACCTGTAGTGTTTCTTTCACTGCAATAATAGTTGTTCATTTCTGTATAAAGATAAAACCCAATAATTAATTTAAAATAATTATTTGGTTTTTTTCTTTATAAATCTCAAATTAACTTATATTAATTTAACACCTGTAGTGTTTATTTCACTGCAATTACAGTTATTTATTTCTATATAATGATAAAACCAAATAATTAATTTAAATTAACTATTTAAATTAATCTCTATCTTATCTTACAAATCTCCAATAAATTTAAATAAATTTAACACCTGTAGTGTTTCCTGAACTGCAGTAATAGCCATTTATTTCTATATAAAGATAAAATCAAATAATTAATTTAAATTAATTATTTGGTTTTATCTTTATAAATCTCAAATTAATTAAAATTATATTATTTAATTCTCTTAAATAATATTACTGTATTTTTAAGCCTCACTTAATTTAATTTTAATGTTAACCCATATTTAATTTTTCCTTTTATTTCAAATTAATTGCTATTTCCATTCTGAGAAAAAGAAGTAGAGAACCATTTTTAATAATTGTGCCTTTCTATATATTAACCCATATGTTTCTGTACGGAGTTAAAGCCAAATAATTTTTTTATTGTTCATACTTATTGTGGTTTGATTATTGTAACGCTTGAAAAATTATTTCATAGGGTAATAATTTTTTAGCCATATCTTTTTCTTTTGTTGGAAAAATTAATGCTTCCTATAATTATGCATCATTTCAAAGAATATTCTTCAAATATATCTACAAATATATTCTACTAATATATCTTACTTATATGTTCTACAACTATATCTTGTATATCTTTCTGATAATTAAGCTATTTGCTTCCACTTCAGAACACTTTCTGAAAACTTTATTTCCACGTCAAATTTTACTTCGATTATGTGTTATACATGAATTATAAAAGTTCACCAATAACATAAATATTTTTAGTATATTCCATCATTCAATTTATTCTTAATTATTTATTATATTTATTCTTAATTATTTATTATATTTATTCTTAATGTTATATCTTTAATTTTACCATACGTCATATCTGTGAATATTTCAATGTATCTACCATGGTTTACTGCTTTGAGAGTAATGGGCAATCGGTACGGTTACGAAGTTCCAATGTGGTTTAAAGAAGCTCTAAATTTAAATATTTGCACAAATTGAGGTTGCTCGAATTAAAGAAATTAGAATACAATTAAAGAAATAAATAAAATTTAGAAAAGCATCTCCTGCTGTGGGAGCATTTAAAGCAGGAGATAGAAAAGGCGGAACAATTAGAGCAATGTGTTATTAGATTATCCAAAGAATGAAGAATATTTTTAAGAAAACGGAAGATCTTAGAAAAAGAATGTTCTTAATTTACACATATTCTTAATGCCATTCGCATTGCATATTTCTCTGGTTAACAACTTTTTTTTTAAAATTAATGTTAGCATAATAATTTTTATTCTATACTTTATTATTTTAATCAACTACTATTTGAACATTTATCAGTATTAAAAATAATATTAATACTAGAAATTAATTAATAATTTCTAATATTAATTAGATAATTAACATTAGAAATTATATTCAGGAAAAAATAGGATAGTGGTTCTAAAACTATGGGGTACTTCATTGAGGAGCAGCGTATTTCCTATAAATAAAAAATTAAATGAGCTTAAATAAATAAAAAAAGTAATATTAAAAAATAATATTTCAATTAACATAAACTTTAATTATTGTTTTCAGAATATCTAATAAACATTGTCTTATTAGTAAGGTTACTTATTAATTTAATTTAACTAATTCTAAAAATATAGGAAATCGTAATTATTTTTATTAGAATTTTATTTATGAAACGTGCATTAAATTATTACTTTATTAATTAAATACAAATAATACAGGCATGAAAGAAAAACAGTTTTAAATAAATATTAATCACACAGTCATAACCTGACATTTCGAAATTTTGATTACATTGGCCGTCTGCACATGTATCTCAATGAGAAGAAATTGATTGAAGTATTTTAATCTTACGGCAAGAAGATACTCTTTTCCTGATTTATAATATTTAATCATTTACTGTTAAGAATTCTGCAAAGCTATGAAAAATGATTTAAAGTTATGTTATGAAAATTGCTGCAATAGTGTTCGAAAAAATCAATACACTTTCTTAAATTTTCTTTTTTGAATTAAAGGTCTCTTTCATTCTATCTTATCCTAGTCTTCAGGGCATTTAGTACCATCTACAGTCTAATAAAAGTTTTAATCAAAAATACTTTGTCAGTTCCTATGGGGTAGATATTTTTATTTTAATTCTATAAGTTTGTATAGAATTCGAGTTTATGGAATAAAATGATCTCTAACATTGAGATCATTTTATTCTATAAAAAACTCGTTTTCCTCCTTTTTACCTTTCTCATCGCCATATTATTTAAATGTTAGGGAGTAAAGGCTATTTATATGATTTTTACGATTAAACAAATAATTAAAAGTAAAACAATAATTTTCCTCATAATGTATGCATTTAACTGCATTTGGATTCACAGGGTGATTATAAAAAAAAAACTGTCCCGATATATAAGCCCCTAGATATCATATACCGTTCATAGAAATTGAATAAATTTTGATTTAACGTATTTTGAGGTATGCGTTTAAGAATCATTTGAAAAACAGCGGTTAAACTCTAACAGTTAAGGTTACAAGTACAAAACTTCGAAAATTTCAAATGATAACATCTATTTGTTTTATTGGAATGTAATTTCCGTCGCGAAAAACCGTAAATAGTGTTGGAACAATACCTCTATCACAAAATTATCTTGCGCTAGACTGACTAAGAATAAAAATAAGGACATAGAAGCAACAGATAGCAGAAAATGTTAATGTGCTTACAAATTTTCCACATAATCTCCTTCACACACGATGATACTTTTCATGCGGCAGTAAGTGGATAGCACTGAAGCACGTACTATGGCAAGAGGAATCTGTTGAACCTGGTGTCTGATGGCATCTTTCAAATCAGATGCAGTTTGGGAATCAAATGCATACACTTTAGACTTCAGGTATCCGTACAGCCAGAAATCCATCGGAGTGAGATGGGGGATCTTCCTTCCAGCCAGTGAAACATAAAATGGCAAGAGATACTTCTGTCACCAAATTGCTGTGTTAAGAAACATTTGATAAAAGATCCCACCCGTGAGAGAGTACCAGCTTGCATACACAAGACGTCAGAGAGAGCATTTCACTCTACAAATAACTGAAATCTAAAGTGCATGCATTTAATCAGCAAACTGCATCTGATTTGAAAGATTCCATCAGACACCAGATTCAACAGATTCCTCTTGCCATGGTACTGCTTCAGTGCTCTTCACCATCAGTCTCAAGCAAATTTCCATCGTGTGAAAGGAAAATTGTGAAACGAGTTCAAATGTTTTGCTTTCTGTTGCTCCTCCGTCCATTGTGGTTGTTTACACTTTTTTTCTTTGTCTGTCTAGCTTCGGAGATTTCCATGCTACAGGTACCGTACCAGCACTAGTTATGGTTTTTCACTACGAAGGACACATTCTAATTAAAAAATAGATGTTACCATTTGAAAATTTCATAATCGCATCACTGCAACTGTAACTGTTGTTTTTCATATGATTCTTCAGAGCATTCCTCAAACCCTAAACCAACATTTTATTCAAGTTCTATGACCGGTAAGAAAGCCAGTAGCTCGTATATCGAGAAAATGTTTTATAATCACTCTTTATAAAATTTTATAAAGCATATCAGGAATAATTGATTCGAGATAAATTATGTACTCAATATGTTATGCCAGTTCGAGAGACGATTATTGTGATAAATAATTGCACAAAGTTTTTAAATATGTTACAAATACCAATAAAGGTATTCATGACAGTTCATAAATAACCAAATATCATTTAGAAATTTTAAAATACATGAACAGTTCATAAATAATTGAATATCTTGCTGATATCATTAATAAATATTGATATTTGAGTGAATACTGCATTGCTTAAGATGGCTACTGAGAAAAAAAAATATATATAATAAAAATAACTTTTACAAATAAATGGTTTTTTTTCAATGTTTTATTTGGAAATATATGTAACGGTGCTGGCAATTAGGTTTTAAATCATGTTATCTCTAGGAAATACTCTGACATTATAAAGGGAACACTATAATTTTAATTTCCAAGAGATGCTTTGTAATCTACAAAAATAGAAAATATAAATGATTGGAAATGAATGCGTTATGGCTTTTTCAAAGCCTTCAATTCTTCCACCCTGTATGAATATATATACTATATATATGAAACTGTTAAAAGTAGCATGGCTGCATTAACAGGTAGCTAATACAAATTGTATACAGGTAGTTAATATCGATTATAACTTAAGAAAAAAACGACGACATTAAGCTTTCTTTGTAAAATGCATATTTAAATTTCTAAAAATTCTTATTATTTGCATTAAATTTTTTTTTAAATTCTGGATAAAAAAATTTGTGTGTAAACATTAAAATAAAGTATATGAATTTTAAACAGAGCACTCCCTTTTTTTCAACTATGAACAAATAAAAAATTACAAGTTTCAATGTACAAGAAAATATATTTTCTTAATGTTATGGAGGAAAATAATTTCCATTTATATAGAAAAGAAAATCTATATACATATATATAATATTCAAATTAAATTATAGAGTACATGCTATAATGCTATAAATAATCAATGTAATATGAATTAAATTATCAGAAAATCATAGATCGCTTTCTTACAAAGTGCCATTTGAATATTTGTGCTAATAAATGCCGTCAAAGGCATTATCTTTTTCTTAAGTAAAAATAAAGGATCATGATCAAAGTATGGAATAAATAAAAAATATTGAAAAACATTATACAACAAAAAGACATAAGACATTTATCAAGACAGACGAATAGTATTTGAATTATAGCCTTTAAAAGAACAGCCTTCATTCTTTTAAGCTCGTCGTTTCTAATAATATTAAAACATGTGTTTTTTATTTTGAAGTGAGATCCATTGTGTTATTTTACGAACTTTTAACGAAAAGAATAAAAATATTTAGTATTTTTAAAAATATGTACACTGTAGTTTACAATGCAATAAAAATGTTTACCGCTTTTGATTAAAGCAGATTACTTAATATAGTGAATATTGCAATTAATTTCATATTTAAATTGTTGATATTTTGACCGTTGAAGAGTTGAAATCAATTGCTTTTCTCACGGTGATATTTGAAAAATATATAGGTTTCTTGAAATATATATAAAAAAAAAACCGTAAGCGATATTAAATCTATATTTTTATAAATTTAAAAAGCGAACCAAACTGATGCGCCAGATTTACAAACAGAGGGCGGTGGTTAGAAACTCAACAAGCAAAGGCTGACCAAAAGCTCGCATGCCCCGTGGCAGGGATAGGTATCATCAAATTTTCTCAAAAATCGTATCCTCCTCCTCCTCAAACCCATGTGTTTTGCGCTTGGCTAGCGTTTTGGAGTTCTGGTGTTCGAATTCCGGTGGTGGCATGGATGTTTGTTAGTGGTTCTGAATTCACATTAAGCCGTGGGTCCCGGTCTTATAACCCTAAAGTGTGCACAAGATGTCCATAGAGCACGTAGGGGGCACGTAGGGGGCACGTAGGGCACGTAGAATATACATGCCATTCTGTTCCATACAAACCAAACCTCCTCAAACCCAACAGAATGGAATGTATATTCTACGTGCTCTTCTGTTGGATTTGAGAAGGAGGGAGGATAAGTGTTTTGGGAATCTTCAGATGCCACCCCTGTGAGAATCATGCCTTATTGTAGTGGCAGGATTTCAGCAACTCCATGTTAAAATTGTTACATATTTATTTTTCGAATAGCTAACGATCCCATGTCAAAAATACCGTGTATTCTAAAACAATAATATCTATTTCAGAAACTTTGATAAAATTAGAATCAATACTTCAAAACGCCAATCAAATCGTGAGTATTTCTCACCAACTCTTCTAACTCCATTAAAAAAATATTTATCTCACTTCATTTTAACCGCATTCTTCAGTTTCCAAAGCAAAAATCGCCTTTCCTTTATCTGTGATGGAAAAGGCACATTCTCACACCTGGCTGTTGCCTTGCGAGGCACTCGACAGGAGATAATGTTCCATAAACATCCTTGTAAAGGTCGTTTTTGAAGTGAAAGCCACTCGAAAACGTCTCGATAGAAAGTGACAACTCGAACACTCAATATTTGCTCGGTAAACAGAGACTTAAGTGAGATACACTTCATTTGAGTGTCTTGATGATGATGCAAAATACCATTATTTTTACACATTTAAACAATAATAAATAAAAGTCTATTTATAGACTTTAGAAGTATAGACTATAGACTATAGTATAGACTATATAGTATAGACTATTTAGAAGACTATAAAAGTATATAGACTTTTGAAACTGTACTGAAATTAACTGAAATTATTTTTAAAAAAACTGCTTTATATACAATTTTTTTTTACTATATTATATAATTTATATTTATTTTTTCTCTTAATAAGATATGATTTTGTAATAATAAAAAAGATTTACTAGTACGAATTAATGCATCAAAAAATACTCAAATAAAATGTCCCTAAGGAATTCACATTAGATTCTTAAAATACCTTAATTTTTATTATTGAAATACTTTTATATAAAGCGTACTATAAATACTTTTATATACTTTTATATTATCATTTTTGACAAAATTATCAAATATATTTTTTATTTTTTAAAAAATAACTTTATGGTATTTAATCTTCTTTGTTTGCTTATTCCCGTATAGAGATAATTAAATGAAAAAAACCTTTATATTTTTCTTGATAACATGTTATTTGTTAAAGTTCAAATATTTATTACAATAAAAATTTCTGGAAATACTTTATATATAGTATGTCAAGAAATTCATAGAATATAAAATTAATTTTGATACAAACGCTAAATTTGATACATTTATTAGCAGTTGTGTAACATATGGATCCATGAAAAAAATAAGATCAAATCCGCAACACTGTAAATAATTAAACCCCTGGAACTACAGTCCATGATGAATCATGGCCGTATGCCTATTGTGCCTTTATCCCGGAACGGAAGATGTTTTCTTTTTACGGAGTAAAGTTATAAATCCTACCCCAACGCTCTTATATAGCCTAGTAGTTCGGGACTTACAGTTTAAAGTGGATTTCGAACCACTACAAACGTCCAGAGCACTACCGGGACTCAAATCCGAAACTTGTGGCATCGAGTGCCAAAGCGCTAGACGCTTGGTCATCAAGCCTGTAAATCACTGTAAATAAAGTCTTTTTAAAAGTTTGAAAAATTATAAAGTTTTTGCTTTTGATTTATCAAATTAAAATGTTAATTATTCAATTTAAATGTTTCTTATACGAATAAACAATAAATTCCAAAAAGGTTAAAAGTGACTGTACAAGTAGTAATAAGGAATACCATGACAGAAAGAATTTAGAAGGCGGCACTTTTAAATAAACTTATTTACTTTATCTTAGTTTTGGAGACTATTTATCAAAATGATACAGTTTTAAAATAGAATTAGTCAGAAATGTATTTAAAAATGATGATTAATTGTATTCCCCGTAATCTTTTCTACGTATAATATAACCGACTAAAGCAGAAAGTTGGAAATAATTTTAAAAGATTACTCAAATTTAAATAGTTATTTATTTTATTCATTTATAAGTGTAATCATATTAGTTAACCAAGTTGATTTATTTTGAAAATAATTAATTATACTCTATTCAGTTTATAATCTTCATTATAGTGTTAATTGCTTAAGAAAGCAATTGTAGTAGTAAAAAAAAATTATGTTCCCATTTCTTAAAATTATAAAATCAATTTAAATTTAATTAGAATGGGTTAATACATTTAGTTTTATAATATCACCTTTTCTATATGCATAACATAGTTCAAAATTTGATTTTCTATAGTGCTATTTTTTTTCTTTTATAATTAACCAAAATACTTCTTTTTTATCTCCAATACTCTAATCATCTCTTCATGTTTTAAGTGTTTAGTGTGCTTTAGACGTATATTTCATTTAAAATTTTTTACAAATTAAACACTTGTTTTTTCTTTTATATTATCCGGATTTAGATAAACATTAATAAAAATTTGATCTGAGTATTTACTTGATTTTCAACTTATCTTTTACAACTTTTTTGTAACTAAACCTACTTTTAAATATCTGTAATTTGAACGTCCCTAAAAACCATCCCTGATCAATCTTCCCAGAAATAACAGATTCAAATAACAGTCAAACATAGAAAATTTTGATATGTAAAAACTCGCACAATAAATTTCATCCTTTATAAAAAAATTTCTTTTTAATAGATGAATCTTAATTAAAATACTCAACTATCTCAAAACCATTAAAAGTATCATAAAATCCATCTGCAAATATTACCTAATTTTAAGAAAATATATTTAAAAACTATAAAATATCTCTTAACAACAATGTTTTTTTATGTTTTTGCAGTGAAGCCACTTTTAATAAATTCATTGTTTCCACATTAAAATTGTATTCTTTTCATATATAATAAAAATATTAATAATTAGTAGCATGATCTATGCTAGAATCATTTTAATCTTGTAAAAAATGATTATAATAAATGATGTCAATATCAAAATATTCAAAACTAAACAATGATGTTGCTCTTCTTCATTAACGCAACAATCTCATGGTGATTCAAAGTCGTCTGCCTAATGGCAGATTTCGAGACAGGAGATATTTTTCTTTTTACGGAGTAGGTTTGTTAGCTCTACTTTCCACATTCTTACAGTCATAGTAGACATGGATCTACGGCGTAAAGTGGATTCCGAACTACTACAAACACATATGGCACCACCCAGCGACCTAACGACCGATTGGCTAGCGCTTTGGAATTTGGTATCACAGGCTTCAGATTCGATTCCTGGTGGTGGTATGAATATTCGTTAGCGGTTTGGAATCCAAGTTAAACTGTAGGTTCTGTTCTAATTAGCGTAAAGTGTGCACAAAAATGACAGTAGAACGACAAACCAAAACAAATCATGGCACCGCCGGGACTCGAGCAAGAACCTGTGGCCCTAAGAGCCAGAAAAACAATAATGTTAGTGATGTAATAATGTTAGTAATGCTAAATGAAAACAAAACTAATAACTGATAACTGTTTACAAAATTTTCTGATAATTTTTTCAATGCTATTAATAATACTATTAAATATTACTTGATTTACATCTGTTCCTATCACCTATCGCAGTGAATGGGCAATTGTAGAAATGGAAAATCCTGTTTAATAATATACCACTTACCCACTTTCAACTTAATTTGTAATTCCTTTGTATATTATACATAAATCGGTTATTTAAGGAATTTGATTTTGTGATCAAACATTAACCTTCCTCAAAAGTACTTTGAATTAATAATTATTAATAGACTTTTTTAATCTATCTGCTTACTTGTTATCATGTGTGTTACATGTTACACATGTCATTTTTGATATTGACTTCAGAACTTACAAAATTAAGAATGTCAGCTTTTTTCAAAGCTTATTACCCTACACTTAACTTTCATCGATTCTATTTTATCAAATATTATGTACCCTTCGCAAAGAAATCTCCTGACAAAGAATCAAATGCCTTGTTCCAGCGATTAGCCAGCGACGGGGTGGGGGCAGCCAGTACACACTTGAGCAGTCCGGAACAGTGTGCTGACTGATGACAGTCGCAAAGAGGATTTACATCCTTGATCGGGGCCCGCTATTGGATTGGGGCCCTCGCTTTCTGGGTTTGTTTGAAGTGACTCACTCTCTGGCGGACATTTTAATTTAGAGTACGGGACTCACGGTGTTAATCCCATCAGAATCCGCGAGGACATCCCGTGGTGTCGGAAGGAAAAGTTAGCAGGTGGATTTGCAAATCGATCCGTCTTCAATAATGTTCTTTTAAAAAGGGCATGATTTATTTCTTTGAAGAGCCGGGCTTTATTTTTAAGAGATTTGGTTTAGTTTGTCGCTCTATGGTCATTTTTTGCCCTATTTAGGCTAATTAGACCGTGACCTACTGTTTAGCGTGGATTCTGAACCACTCGCAAACATTCATACTTCACCAACATGCCAGGATTTGAATCTGAAGCCAGTGGTACCAAAGGCCAAAGCTTTAGCCAATTTGCCATCAAGCTGGTACTTTATTTTTAGGAAATATGAATTTAATATAGATGGTAATTAAAAAAAGTTTGAGTAGTGTAATCTTTTGTTCAGTCAAATTAATGAGCAAGATTGCTGTTTTATTATCTATGTCGCAAAAGTTAATCGATGAAAATAAACTATGTGCTACGAAAATATTAGGAAATATCATAGTTCACAAATATGTTCAGGTTTGAAATTTTTTCAATAAAATAACTTTATTTTGTTTGTTTCAAAAGAAAAGAATTTTCTACTAAATGTATGAAACTGATGATTTACAGTATGTATGTATCTGTTAAATAAATAAATAAGTATAAACGTAAAATAATAATTTGTTCATTTACATAATTTCATAATAATATGACATGTTGTTGTTTATTTTAAAAAAATAAGAATATGTAGTTAAAAATATAAGTCTTAAACGTTTTCAGATTACTGTTTGTGTTTTTATTCAAATATAGTTTCAGCAACAAACAAAAGAAGTTTTTAATATAACTTTGAAATTGTTCGATGATTGACAGTATGTTTGTATCTCAGATAAATAAATATATAAAAATGATTAAATAATTTGCACAATTACACATTTTCATAACGTTATGGCTTGGTTTTGTTAATTTTGAATAAATAAGAATATTTAGTTAAAAATAAAAGTCTCAAATGTTTTCAGATTATTGCATGTTTTTTTATTCAAATATTGCTTCATTCTATACTATTCTAAATAGAAAAAATGTTTTAATATAGCATTGAAATTATCAATAATTAATAGTACTCAAATTTGTGAGTAAAATTATTTTCACTTTTCTCTAAAAAACATTTTTATTTCTCTAAGTTTTTCTTTCACATTACCGTTTTATCATCTAACTTCAAAGTTAGTACTGAGAAAATTGAAATCTTTAAAGAAAACTGAAATCTTTATTACTGAAATTAAAATTAAAAATAATTTCCTCCATAAGTTTCTGCTATGATAATGTGCGACTCTTTTCATAAACCATGTTTTTTAATAATAAATATTCAAATTTTCTTTTGCATTGTCATATTAAACCTACAATCAAATTATAACCATGAGTTAAATATCTATTTTCTTTCTCAAAAAAAATTTCAATAAAATATATTTTTTTTTACTACTTTTAAAAACCATCACTCATAAATTGTGCACATGTATAGTAGAGACTTTTTCTGTATATGTTTAAAACAGTGGGATAATTTTTGAAAAAAAATGGTGCCATCGATATTTTTAATTCAATTAAAGAAGTTATGTGTTTTTATATATTCAGTATTTTAAAAAGTAAGAATATAAAGTAAAAAAGATAAAAACACTTTTAACAATAATTCTTAAAAATAATAAGATAATTAAATAATAAATATTCAAATTTTCTTTTGCATTGTCATCAATCAAAATTATAACCATGAGTTAAATATCTATTTTTCTTTCTCAAAAAAAAAATTTCAATAAAATATATTTTTTTTACTACTTTTAAAAACCATCACTCATAAATTGTGCACATGTAAACTTTTTTTTGTATATGTTTAAAACAGTGGGATAATTTTTTGAAAAATATGGTGCCATCGATATTTTTAATTCAATTAAAGAAGTTATGTGTTTTTTATATATTCAGTATTTTAAAAGTAAGAATATAAGTAAAAGATAAAAACACTTTTTAACAATAATTCTTAAAAATTACTAACAAAATATTTTATCAATGTCTTGGTTTATGTCAAAAAGATTATATACATTCTATAATTAAAATATCTATTTTATACATGTAAAAATCATTTACACGTCAGTTTTTCAAAAATCCCAAAAACTATAATAATCTATAATATAATATACTATAATAGAATATTAAAAAATATATTTTATAAAAGAAAAGCTATGCTGCTAATATTTATATAAGTTATTTTATATAAAATATAAAAGTCATTTATTTTTCAATTTAAATATATTTTCGATTTTTTGACTAGTAATATTGCTAAAATGCTTCATATGCTTTGATTCCTCCTAATTCTTTATTTCTCTAAAATTAAGCTCTTTATTCAATTTCTTTATTAATTCTATATTATGTTCTACTTTATATATTAATTCTTCATTATATTTTGTATTTTATTCAATATAGTTTTTTTTTAAATTTTCATAATATGGTATTCAATTTAGAAACAAATTACATTTAAAAACAAAATTATTAATTTGATTTCACTTAGAAATTTCTTTTCATTCTATCCGACAGTTTTTAATCTAACCTAAATGTCAATAAATTAAATAAATAGAATATTTTATTAAATTGGCGCAGTTTTTTTTTTAAACTACAGAGCTCATAAACTGTAGAAAATAAAAATAGATAACTAAGCAAGCTTGATTTTTAACTGTATTAATTTAAATATATTTTATAAATTTGTTATTACAGTTACATAAAATGAATCATTTAAAATATTCAATGTTCTACAGTTACATAAAATGAATCATTTAAAATGTTCAATGTTCTACAGTTACATAAAATGAATCATTTAAAATGTTCAATGTTCTACAGTTACATAACATGAATCATTTAAAATGTTTAATGTTTTAAGGAAATTTATAATTTTGTGCTTATCCATATTTGTAACTTCCCTGGGCCTCCTGTTGGTAATCTCAAACAAAGTAATACCATATAAAGCTTAATTCATTAATTATTAGATCATTTTCATCAGACTTGCTTTTTTATTTAACGGTTTTAAAAACGTTACAGAATTATGTAATTAAAATTGAATAAATGTGTTTAGATTAAAACAAACTGTTTCTCAACAATTTTTTGTGTTAAAAAAAAGAGTTCGCCATAAAACTTAAAAAATACCAATTTGTGTTTTTGCCAAATCACTTTAACAGAAAACATCCTCACTGCTGTTTTTTAGCCCTAAATGAAATTGTTTATCAGCGATTTTTATTTTTGTTAAAAAAAAGAGTTCGTCATAAAACCTAAAAACATCAATTTGTGTCTTTGCCAAATCTTCTTAACAGAAAAAACTCTCACTGTTGTTTTTTCAGCACTAAAACAAATTGTCTGTCAACTATTTTTTGTGTTAAAAAAAAGAGTTCGTCATTTATTTAAAAAAAGTTCGTGTTTTTTCCTTAATAGAAAACACCCACACAGTTTTTTTAGCACTAAAGCAAACTGTTTGCCAACCATTTTTGTGTTAAAAAAAGAGTTCGCCATAAAACTTAAAAACACTAATTTGTATCTTTGTCAAATCTCTTAACAGAAAACACCCACACTATTGTTTTTATATTTTTTGCAACTTTATATTACTTCTCTGTTTGCAAAAAGACAGAAAAACAATGAAATCCACTAAGCAATTAGGCTACATTTTCATTTTTTTGTGAACAATATAAATATTTCGTTAAGAGCAAAGTACTCAAAGCGACTGCACTGGACAAAGCTGCCCAAATCACTAATCAGCGCAGTTTTACACCTGAGCCCTCTCCAAACGATATCTGGCGGGCAATTCACTTTTCGTGTGCAGCCTTTCACCTTTCACGCGACCAACCCTCTCCAAATAGAATACCGGCACGCGAACCAGCGATCGGCTCCCAAAGTGGAAGGGACACTAGTGCTTTTAAAGTCGCCCCGAATCGATGGCCGGCTAAGTGAATACATGAACGCGGGGCTTTTAGGAATTCACGCAAAAGTCACTGGGTTACGAGCGAGTGCGAGAAGGTGATAATCACTTAAGGGTTCCGCCATTAGCACTGTAATCAATCAAGGTCACGCTATTGATTGCAATGACACACATATTGCATTAGCTCACCTACGCTTTTTAATAGCATCGTCATATGACTGGCTTCGTTCAACTGTAACTAAAAGATGTCTTTTGAGATGCAATATAATAATGCAGAGCTTTTTCAGAATTCTTTTGATTTTTGGATAGAATTAAGCAAGTGATACTTATCAATGATGAAAGTTACTCTACTTTTTCAATGCTTGTTTGATTCGTCGCTCTACAGTCATTTTGTGCACACTTTAAGCCAAGTAGACCGGGATCTACAGTTTTTTAAAGTGGATTCCGAACTATTCACAAACGTCCCTGCCACCGCCAAGATTCGAATCTGAAGTTTGTGGTACCAATGGTCAGAGCTCTAGCCAAGTGGTCATCAAGTTTCTTGCAATGTTTGGAAAGAGAGAACTGACAAATTGTGTCAATGCGACTGGTTAATCTGAAAACACTAATTTTATCATAACTGATGATAAAAAAGTTTAATTTAGCCTTCCATGAAAACCTCTCTGCCATATGGCCAATTTGCTATCGCTCTAGACTTTGGTACCACAGATTTCAATTTCGAACCCTGGCGTTGGCATAGATGTTTGTGAGTGGAATCCACGTTAAACTATAGGTCCCAGTCTAATTAGCTTAAGTGTGCACAAAATGACCGCAGAGAGACAAACCAAACCAAAGACATGAAAATCTCACCGAACGTCACCAAATTTGTAAAATTAACGGGACAAATATCTTAAAATTAAAATTAGAGCGTAACACCTTAAAATAGTGATTCCCAAACATACTTTATTTGTCACATCGTCCTCATTTCTAGAAAAAAAAATTATTTAATGATTCCTTAGAAATCTATTTTCCTTAAGTAACCGAACAAAACATAGTAAAATACTTAAGTTCTTAAATTAATACAATTCTTACAGAATACGTAAATAAAATTGCGTTATACATACAGAATACTATAATTTGCGCATTAGCAGACATTCTTCTTCTTCGTCTGCCTATTGACAGATTTCTAGACAGAAGATGTTTTCTTTTTACATGATAGGGTTGTCCGCCTTACCTCTACCAATGGTCCAATGGTCATATGGACATATTGGTCATATTGGTCATATTGGACCATTGGACATATTGGTCATATTGGTCATATTGGACCATTGGTCCAATGGACCAATGGTCATATGATACCGGGACCTACGGTTTAAAATAGATCCCGAACACTACTAACCTTCATGGCATCACCAGGATTTTAACCCGAAACCTATGGCACCTAGCGTCAGAACATAAATGTTGTCACATAGTAAACATTTTTATAACAAAGGATAAAAATAAATAATATATAGATAACTACAAATTGCGATAATTAAATTTGAATGAGGAATAACTTAACTAGTGTCCTGTTTACTTAGATTAAATTAACCAATACCTTTTTAATCTGAGTCACCGAGTGCCAGAGCGCTAGTCACACGTCCATCAGGCCTCACTACAAGGCATTAAGCCCGTTTATAGTATCATATTCTCAACAAGTATCATAAGCTGGACAGACCGACAATACACGACAACTTCTCCTGCCAGTCCTCGATTGTTAAGATGCGTTGGTCATTATCGTATTTTGTGGGTTTATTTGGAAAATGGGGTTTTATTATACTACACAACGGGTGAGACAAGTATGAACAGTTTTTGTTTAAATATTTTGTATTGTATATATTATGTAACTTTTGAAACACACGAAATACTAACTAACCAACTTACAACTGATTAAACGAAAACACTTAGAAATCATCGCATTGAAAATTATGTCTCCGTAAAATAAAAATAAAAAATATGTATACTATGTTGTCAAAAACGGACTTTCTCGTCATACCCTCTTATTGATATCTTTTCTTTTATGTAGTAAATGCATAAGCATAATTACTCCAAGTATATTTCTTGGCTATGGTAATTTTCAAGGGCTGGGTGGTTTTTTTCAGTTAACAAAAGTATTTCGAATAAATACAATTCTTGTGAGGAAACTAATAAAGTGTGATTTAGCAGCATATCAAATTTCCTCAATGGGAATTCGATTTTAGTAATAAATAACTCCACTTTGAGATTAATCTGTGTAATTAGTAATTATGGTTAAGTTCAGTTTATTTTTAAGATTAATAGTGTATTTAACTAGTTAAATATTATGATTATACTTTACAGAATACAGTTCTGAATAAAAGGATTTTTTTTTAAAGTTTATTGATTTAATAATAAATTTTTTATAGGGTTAAAATGCATACTAAGAAATATTGCTTACAATTAACTTAACAGATAAGCGCAATGAAATAAAGACGATTTTCTGTTACAGGGCTATTTAACAGATTTTTAACAGCATATCTCTTTGCAAATAGTGTTGTTTAATTTTTGTTAAGACATATACTGTTACAATTAAATATGCCTGTAATTGAAGCTCGTCTTTATTTGATGGCGCGTATAAAAATTTAATAAATATTTTACATAGTATTTCTATGTTAGATAATTTTTTAACATAAAATACAATATTCTTGTAATAAAATACATATGTTTCAATACTTCAACTTACAATCAACTTCAAAAAGCGTATCACACTTTTTCACTTTTTTTAGTGTAGCATAACAAGACCCATTATGCCCTCATTAACCATGATTAAATATATCGTACAAATTTATCATATCTATAACGGCTATAAATATCACAAGCGGGAGATAGACAACTATAATAATATGTATAAAGTAATATTTATTAAGTTGATAACAATATACTGATTGCAATACCTATATTAATTATTTGATAGTCATATTATTATCAATCAATAAGTATAGGCATTACAATCATTGTATCATACGTATTAAATCACAATATAGGTAATCACATTATTTTCATTATAACTTGAAAAGAAAATCAACCTTCATTTTGTATAAAATATATTAAAATCAATTGCTCTAAGTTTAAAAAGCGGTATTCCATATTTTCTCTCATTTTTTTAATGTAAAATACAATAATCTTGTAATATATATATATATATGTTACAATATTCTTGAAAAAACGTATGTCACTTTTTCACTTTTATGAGTGTAGCATAGCAAGGCTCTTATAATAAGCCGTTAATTAATATACCCTACAAACTTTTCATATCTATAACGACTACAGATATCCCTAGATAACTATAATAAACGTATAATGTAGTATTTAATAAGTTGATAACAATACTCTGATTGTAATACCTATATTAATTGATTGATAATAAGGTGATTATCAATCAATTATCAAAGATATTATAATCATTGTATATACATTACAATCATAGTATAATTAATCACATGAAAAGAAAATCAGCATGTGAAGTCAGCCACATTGAAATGATTTGTTCAAAATTTAATAAGCCGCATTCCATATTTCTCTCTCAGCCTTCGCTCACATGGGCTTGGATCCTTGTTTGACCAGTACAGAACCGAACTTCCTCAACCACCAGGACTTAACCAGGAGCACCGACGACAGAGACGATCTCGAACTGGAGGAAGAGGACCTGGACGACGAAGAGGACGAGCTTGTGGACGAGGACGACAGCGCCCTGGAAGCCCCCACTTCGAGTCCGGCCGCCGGACAAGGGTTGAGCGGCCGGCGTGCGGACGACTCCTCGGACTCGGACGAGGTGACCTCCTCACAGCAACCCATGTGTGGCAGCACGGCGAACACCACGGGCAGCAGCGGGGGCGGGGGCTGCAGCAACAACACCCCCACCAGCTCGACGTCGGGGGACGCGGGAAACCCCCCTCTGAAGAAGAGGAAGAGGAGGGTGCTCTTCTCCAAAGCACAGACCTACGAACTCGAGAGAAGGTGAGAGTTCATTTTTTACCTATAAGAATATTTCATTTAACTGGGGAATTAGTTAAATCTCTGGGGTTTTAGATTATTGAGATTTCTGGAAATTTATGAATGGTGGATTGGGAGAGAAAGTTGAATTTAACTACTTGATTAAGTTGTCCTAACATTTTATTCATTGATTCTGATGCATGTAAAAGAACAATAAGATTCTGATGAATATAATAAAATAAGATTCTGATGCATGTAATAAAATAAGATTCTGATGAATGTTATAAAATAATGAAGATTTTATGTAATAAAAATTTTCCCTCTAAACCTAATAACTTGAATTTATAATTTTCAAATTATTATTTTTGCAAAATTTGTATTAGTTAATTCACTACTTGCTATATATGTTGTATTTTATTTCTTTTGTATTATATTATTAGTTAAAATATCGATAAGAAATTATAAATATTCTCCTTGGTTATAAATTTTTTCTGATTATTATTATTCTATTAAAATTGTCTGCTTATTATTAATTTATTCAATTTTTCTGATTATTATTTTATTAGATGTTTCTGATTATTATTATTTAAATGAATTTAGTTTGACAAATTCGTGTTGTTTGCCACACGAGCTATGAATATTTACATAATGTTCATCAATATTTAATTTAATTAAAGTAATTTGTAACAAAATAAAACTGTATTCAATAGTCTAAGTAATGTTTAATTGCTTTAGTTTGTAGTTAATTTTTTTAAGGCTTGGTTAACTTAGAGATAAGCATAATTATTAATATAATTTTTTTATGTGATTGGATGTATATTATCAAGGGAAAGTTTTATTTAGAAATGCAAACTTGATTTTCTTTTATTGTTATGAATTGATTCAAATTGTATTAGTGCAGTAATAATTTAGTTTAGCTTTAAAAATTAAAAATTAATTCTAATTAGTTATAATTCTTGATAATTATGATTTAAATAAATTTAGTTTGATAGTTTCGTGTCAATAATTTGCCATACGAGCTATGAATATTTATGTAACTTTCCTCTATATTTACAATAATTTGTTAAAAAATGAAATTGTATAAAAAAAAAAAAAAAAAATTTACTTATAACAGATCTCATAAAACAAATATATAAAAATCATCAAATTATATTTGAAATTGCTTTTGTGTGAATTTTTACAGACAAATAAACGAAAACGGAAAAAATGTGTTTTTTATTTTAAAGATTTTCCTCCACAATACAATTGTGAATTAAAATAAATAAATTAATTAATTAATAATTTAATTAATTATTTATAATAGATAGAAAATAATTAATAATTAATAATAATCATTAAATAATCAGATGTTTAACATTATCAATTCCATTTCATCTCCAAAAAGTATTTAAACAATGTTGTGATATCGTTAGGTTCCGGCAACAGAGGTACCTATCTGCCCCCGAGAGAGAGCACCTGGCCAGCATCATCCGTCTCACGCCCACGCAGGTCAAAATATGGTTCCAAAATCACAGGTACTTCGGACATTTTTCTCATTATGTGATCAGTTGGTTGTTGTATAAACCTTATAATACACCAAATCTTTCAATATTGGTAATACTTTGAAAGGTTCTTTATATTGTTTTCCTATAAAAGCACCTATTATATTAGAAATTATTAATTAAAATTTATAAAAAGAGCCTTTTTATCAGTCATATATTTTATAAATAATAAATTTAGTAATATATTGCAGAGAATAATTTTCTAATATATTTCTCAAACTTTTTATCTTAGCCCTCTCTTTAGCTAGAAAAAATTCTTATTCTTCTAATTTTCTTTCAGCATTAAAGTTTTAGTTCCCAAGTAGCTTTAGTATCTTGTTAATTTTATTTTATATTAACAGTTAATTAATAACAGGATTTTTATTTTACTGAAAATTATGCTATTTAAAATATCGTTTGAAAAAAGAAAAAATCATTTTATTTGCAATGTATCAATTTTGCTATGATGTTTCTTGTCCAATATTCTACTTACAGGCCCCACAGTGAGAACCATCGTCCTTTTATATTCTTCTAATTCCTTTAATTTTAATGGATAAATATGATAAAACTTTTTCTGTATAATATGACAGTTGCAAACCACACCACAAGACTTAACGCTTTGTAAATATGATAATACAATAATTATTCAATATCCTGATGCATTCCATAAAAGATAAATTTGTTTGGATAGCAAATTTAATAGAAAAATAATTATTTACTTAAATAAAGACATCTACGGATAATTAACTTTTATTATACAAGAGGATGTAAAAAATAAATCTAAATCTAATTTTTGGATGATCAGATAGTTGTGTAGTTGTACCACATAATCTAGATCTCATGCTTCTAATTTTTTTCTGATACATATGTTAATAATCTCTTTGATTGTAATTTTATTGTAGGTATTGGGTATCTAGTAGGTTTTTGTAAGTTTTAGGAAGAAGAGTTTTTCCCTTTTAAGGATTACGGAATAGTTTAAAGTATTTCCCCTTTTACATATGATAACACCATGTCTGTTTAATTTACATTGAGACTATGTTCTTACACAATTAAAAAAGTAATTTTATATTGTTATTTATATAATTTAAGAATATTTTTTCCAATCCTGTTGTTCTTATGAACTCACGTTGTTCTTATTGAAATTGTTCGTAGTTTTAAGGAACACTAAACGAAACATTTTGTATTTGTGTAGTGTTTCCAGTAAAAGTTTAAAAATTTGTTTTCAGTTAAATTAAACAATTTAGTGTTATTATGCTGTACATGATGTAGGGGAGTTGCAAGGAGTTTAAAGTTTCTTAAAAGTTTCATTCAGATTTAGTCATAAATACAAGGTGATTATAACTAAAGTCCACTTTCAAAATGCTGTAAAAAAAGAACCACTCGTCACAATGAGTTCAAATTTGAACAAGATACGTGAAAGAGGGGGAAATTTCCCATCCAATTTTCTATGGCCTTGCCGTGGTGGATGGGCTTCTCACTAACTGTGTCACAACTGTTGAATGACTTGGAAGTCCTTTTTTACGTCAAAAAACAAATACTGCAGTTAGTTTAATTTGCACTCATGCCAAATACGTTGTAATTTCCATTCAAAATATCACTGGTAGCCGAATTCACTTTCTTTACTCCATCTTTTTAATATACTTTGGAACGTTTTTGATGTCGTACCCCCCCTTCCTTTTCAAGTATCTTCAGTTCAAATTTGAAATTGTGACGAGTAGTACTTTTTTTACAGCATTTTGAAAGTGGCACTTTAATTATAATCACTCTGTATTTGAATAGGAACTATTTAATGAAAACGTACTTATTTCAATATGATGTTATTATTTAGTGTAAACTAAGGAGGAAAAAGGCCATAATTGTTCTATTGGTATGTTTCTTTTATGATACTAGCAAGTTCTTTTACCTGGCATTTCTCTTCTGTATTCATTATCACAAAGATTATACCGAAAAAATTGACAAAAAATTAATTCCTCCGCTCAAAAAATTCTGTAAAAGCAATTATAAATTGCGTGTTACAGGTACAAGACGAAACGAGCTCGCCAAGAGAAAGGACTGGATGTGAATCCTCTTCCTTCTCCCAGAAGAGTGGCAGTACCAGTTCTGGTGAGGGACGGCAAACCTTGCCAACCAGCATCTCTGAAGCAGCAGCAGCAAGAAGCCAGCACACCTCGAAGCACCAACATAACTGCTGACCTTTCCTCCATCACCTCCATGACAAACATGGCCGCCATCAGCAATTCCTGTATTGGCACCTTCAGCATGTTGCCTACATACTCTCATCCTTTAGTGCATCAGCACAGGTGGTGGTGACACAGACCATAAATTCATATGTCACTAAATATTTGAGATTATCTTTATTTGTGTTAGAAAAATTGAAGCAAATCAGATTCTTGATTTTGGCAGAATTTGTCAAAAAGATCTACCATTGACTAAAACAAGAAAAAATTCTGGACAACTGTGAAATGTGGTGGTCATTTGATTTGTGGATATGTTAAAAATTGGTGATTGTTAGAATTGTACAATAAAGTATTTTCAGAACTGACTGGAGAACTTGGATGTGGAAGATAAGCATGGTAAAAAAATGAATTGCTGCTTAAAAAAAAGTGAAATGCAACTTGTAAAGAGTTTCAAATTCATTAAACTAAGCTGAACTAATGGATAAGACAAGAAGCAGTTTAAATGCAATTCCTTAAATATCCTTTTAAACCGAAAATCTCTGAATACAAGGTTTATGGCATAGATGTTAAAACTATTTCTTGCAATCCTTGCAAATTAATAGATGCCTCCATTTGAACAGAATGAAACTTCACTACATCTTACTAAATAATTAATCTCACAATAGAGATAATGTAACTTGTTGCTTGACTGGTATGGTATTTCTAGTGAAGAGATCATCTTTCATTTGTTATCATTCACCATGAAGATTTCAAGAACAATGAAAACATTTTCCCTATAAAATGAACAAATCCGATTATTTAACCTTCAGAATAAATGGATGCAAATTGAAAATCAAGAAATTTTAATAACGTTTTATATTTAAATTATCGCGAAAATTATGATTATTGATTTACTTAAAATTATTTATTATATTTATTCATAGTAAATATCCATCAAATTATTGTAATCATCAAAGTAACTTGGAAAATGACAAATAATCAATAATTGTTTAAAAATAAATTTATAATTTGTAATTAATAAATGAAAATTCGTTTATTTTAACATAAAACTGTCATAAAACTATTTTAAACTTCAACTTGAAATTGAATCATTTTTTAAAAAATTATACAGAACTGCCTCACCTTTAGCTGTCGAGCTAATTATGATGATAGTAATTTAAAACTAATTATAATATGCTAAGTTACATTATAAAGATTTGCAATAGTTATTAATCATAATAAATAAGCTGTGAAATTATTAGTGGTACAGGAGTTAAATTACATAAATTGAGGATATTTTCGAATTTTACGTGGTTATAGGATGTGTAGTATCTGTGTAGTTTCAAATCAATATTAAATAAATTGTTTTTCACAATTATTTCCAGACAATTATATTTAAAATGTAACTTAGAGAAAAATTTCTTTTTTTTTAGATTAAAATAAAGTTCCCTGCTTAAAATGTAGTGCTTGTGCTTTTAATTTAAATGATACATTTAAAGTTAGCTAATTCTGATGTATTACCTCATATTTAAGTTTCGTGAAAGTTAAATAAATCTACAACGGATATGATTGAATATTAAGTTTATTATAAATTCAAAGAATTGAAAATAATCAAAAATTTTATTTAAAAAGAATGAAAACGATGTTATAAATTGTTCTACAATTTGATGTTGCTGAATCGAGATGAAAATTGTTTTGTGACATATCATTTCTGTAAGCCATTGTTTTGTAGATACTGTGTAAAAGTACGATTAAAAGGTGTTTCTGTTTTATAATTGGTCTTTCCTTTAAAATTACTCCACAAACATTTTTTTTAAACATTTTTTTTTTGTTTAATTTAATTTGATGACGAGTGCAGAAATAACTTATTAACGATGTGATTCTTTGTATTATTAATTTAAAAATTACATCAATAGGACTAATAAAAAGAAATTTGCCTTTCTTTACAATTCCCAATATGATGAGAATTTCATTTCAGTAATGCTAATGAATTAATTTTTACAGTCTCAACTTGCAAAAGAGCTCAAAAAATAATTATATTTTATTTTGGTTTAAAAGATAATAAACGATAATCAAGTATATTTTAAAAAAAATTTAATTATATATGAATTTTTTTTTTGTATAGCATATACTGATTTTTACAGCAATATTTTCTTTTACCAAAATTAATATGTAGTGAAAAAATTTATAAAATTTTTGTTTTGAGAGAAGTTTGTCGCTCTACGGTCATTTTGTGCACTCTGTAGGTTAATTAGACCAGGACCTACAGTTTAACCTGAATTTCGAACCACAAACAAACATCTGTGCTACCGCCAGAAATCGAAGCTGGAGCCTGTGATACCGAAGGTCAGAGTTTTGAGACAAAAAAATATATTACATAATATAATATTATGTAATTCATTCAGTTTTGTATATAAAGAAAATGAATCTAATGAAAACATTAAATTAATTTTAGTAGTTAGGCTCTTGATTATATAAACTAATTTTATTCTCAACTATATCGATTTATTTTAGGGTATAGTGTGTTTTATTCATCAGTGAATTATCAGAAATTCATTGATGAAAAGATTTTCGTGTTTATTTTTTGAAACTTATAAAAAAGCCCTTAAAAAATGCTTAATGAAGCATTAATCTTAATTTCTTCATTGTCTTTGTTTGCTATTTAAAGATAATGTAATATTCATCAATGAATAATTATAATGTGCTTTTAAAAAGTAAATATTCATGAACTAAAAAATACATCATAGTGAAAAATACATTTCTCAATATGATTAGATATACAAACATTTTGAAAGATATGGCATGCTACTTTGCAAAGAATTATAATGCGAAGAAATTCATTCTACAGAATGTTTTATTATTGTATTACTTTAAAAACACTTTATGAAATTACAAAAATTACTAAAAAATTTTGAGCAATCAATGTAAAATGTTTTTACTAGCTCACAATAATGCTGCGAATATATACTCGTGTATATATATATATATATATATATGTGTGTGTATATATATATATATATATGATTAAAAATTATTGTTTTCAGGAAGTAAATTCAAGACTGCAGCGTACTGGCAGCGTTAAGGAGTTGTGAATTTATAGGTTGGTACTATATAGATGTATCTCCAGTGGGTTATTTTATTTGGAATTATGCAAAAAATTCTTTCTATCAGATGCAGGAAATGAGGCGAGACTTAGTATTACAGCGTATTAACTGACAACTCCTGAGATATTTGCAAATTTATGGTATGAAATAGAATATTTCTTCTGCATTTCAGGCACCTGTATAAATAAATAGTAATTTTAGAACCAAAAATTCAGTAGAAAAGTAGTATTTTGTTTAACCTTTGAAAAGTTGCTTTTTTTAATTCAAATTATAAAAATATTTTTGAATTGTGTATAATATATACAAAATCTATGTTATAACAATATGCATTTTGACCTGTAATTAATTACTTAATAGTTAAGATACATTTAGTATTAATCATGAGATAATAAATGTACAGAAATTTTTAAGATTATTTGGCAAAATTATAATTATATACATACTTTATGGAGTAAAATTGCTGTTTAGGTAAGCATGAATCAGTTTTTGAAAGTAAATGCACTTCCTTCCAATGGACTTAATGTTCAGATTTAAATTAGATTTTAGATAATTTTTACTACAATAAAAATTTGCTTATACATAATAAATATGTTCCAATTGTCAAGTTTTTCAGTTTAAAAATTTAATTTTTAAAATAAGCTAATTGCTTTATTTTTATCCATTAATAGCCTTTTTATAACTAAAATTGATTTTTTTTTATTTTTACAACATTGTACTGAATTTATTTGAAATTCCCCAATAATTAGGACATTAATCATGGAAACATCTATTTTTGCATGTGTCCATTTTCATATTATTCTTTCATGATGATTTATCATCATAATTTAATGAATTTATCATCATTATTTTCAAATGATATATTCAAAAACGTCTTATTCTTTAACATGATTCTTTTTTATCTTTATTTGTTTTGCATTAACAAATAAATGACCATCCTTAAAATTCTATGTTTCTGAATTTTTTTCTAATTTTCTTGAATATATTTGTTTAATTATTTTAATAGTTCTTCAAAAGTTTTTTTTTTACAGTTATAAGGTTCAAGTCTCCTTAATTTTGATTCAATGATTAAATTTTTTTTGTTAATTGTTAAAGTATTTTTTTATTTCTACATCATTAAAATTTGTATTTCAAAATTTCAAAATTTAAGACATAAAATAAATCGAAAACCATACTTTGAAAATCTCAGTATTTGAAAAGATTAAATTCTTATTAAGAGTCAAGAATTTTCACAGATTATTCCCATACAAGATTTACAAATGTTATGTAAAGATTTCTAAAAACTTAATTTTGCTGAAAATGTATAACTGTTCTATAAAAAACTGTGACGGTACATTTCAGCTTGGAGTGGTGGTTTTGAATGCTGAGTCAAGTTTAAGCATTGATTGTATGTTAAACTTGTTATAAACTTGTTAAAACTTGTATGCTTATTATTTTTAATGTATAAATAAATGTAATGCAACAATTACATATAATAATTCAATTTAATATTGTTCTTGATAATAATATTGTGTCGCTTTAAATTGGAGCATACTATACCACCAAAAAAATGAGAATTCATAATTCCAAATTTCAGATTACAAAAACATGAAAATCATTCTTAATTTTATTGCTTTAGGATTCGGATAAACTAAATTATACTATTATGTGTTTAATTTTGGGGGCCGGAGGGCCGTTTGACTAGCATTCTGGCGCTCGATGCCGTGGATACTTCTAGTGGTTCGGAATCCACCTTAAACTGTAGATCCCTGTCTACTATGACTGTAAGAGCTTTTGAGTTGAGGAGGAGAGTTTGTTATGCACGCTTTTTATATTTAATAACTAAATCGAAAAAAATAATAATAAAATAATACAACAAACTATAAATACTGTAATAGTAATTAGATTATTTTATAATATGTAGTTAGTATTTATAATTGTTATCTCCGAAATGCAAGAAATATTATATCTAATTCCAGACTAATAAGCATCGTGGTTATTGATTGTATATATATTGTTTTTAAAGGTTCGGAATCCACTTTAAATCATAGTTCTCGGTCTAATATGACTGTAGAGAGTTGGGAGTAGGGCCGACATTCCTACCCCTTAAAAAGGAATCATCTCCTGTCTCGAAATTTACAGCTAGACAGACTGCCTTGGCTCATCATGGTGTTGATGCACCAATGAAGAAAAAGTGTTTAATTTTTATAAAAAAAAATTTGAGAAATTTTGTAATGTATCCAACAATTTGTTTTTTATTTACGCTAAATTACGTCGTTATTTATTATTTAGATTTTCTTATCAATAAAGCAAAGAATTTTTTGCTGTAAATACATAACTCAAAGACAACTCAGGTTGACTTGGAAACTACCAACATGTTACCATCAGATTTTAGATCTGATCAAATCATCACATTTTATAATATATATATATATATAATTTCAATAATTCACTAAGACTTCAGTAATTTTTACATGCATTTAAAAAAAAAAATTAGACAAAAGCTTTTAAAAATCAGTTTGATACAAATTAATCTTTAGTTATGTAGTTAGTCTATAATGTCGAGTTATCACAATGAAACCCCTACTCATTCTTAACTCTTCAAATTTAGCCTTAAGCTCCATTCCCACTTATTCCTTTTGGCCATAATGCGATTCGTTTCACCGATTTGTTTGTACATAACGGCTCTAGTGCCATCCTCCAATTTCACACTCGCATTACAAGTCCAGAGGAACGAATCTGCTGGAGGCAAAAAAAAGGTATAAAGATCCGTTTATAAACTCGTAAAAACGATCTGAAACTGGCAATTCATTCGCGCAGAGACCATAACGCCGTCTAAATGGGATCACGTCCAACTCATAACCCATAATGCACTGGGACGAAGTCGCTATCTGCGAGATCATTTTCACTTGCCGGACAAATCCGGTTGATTCTTTATGACGTCCGTTGGGCTGTGGGTGGTATTAGGAGAAAATCCGGCTTGGCGCCGGATGGGGAATTTCCGAGCCTTATTTCGGGTGATTGTCGTGGAAATAGATGGATAGGTGGTGGTTCGTTTCCGCATAATCGCTCGATTAGTGCCCCGATACGGTGACCAATGACATACGTTGTTGAAATGTAGTTCCGTAGAATGTCCCTTTGAGCCTTGGAAAAATATAAATATGTAGGAAATAGTGCTTTCAAAATGTGCAGGATATAATATTTTAATACACATCTTATGACTTTTTATGTGAAGGGTAATCAATAATTACTGGATGTCGTATTTTAACATTTAATCTAAAAGAGAGTTAAACTTGGGTTAAAGTGTTAGAGAGTTAGAGTTAAATTTTTTTTATTAGATGTTTGTATTAGATTGGTTAAAGATAGTTAAAAGGCTATGTACTTGATTAGGTAGATACTTGGCAAGGATACCACATATTTTGATAAATTGTGTACAGCCAAATAAGTTTATGTACGTCATCAATAGATACTTTAACTTATTTAGTATACATACTTTAAATACTTCAAGTTACAATAGATACTTTAAGTTATTAAGTTTGTCACGCGTTATAGAATATAGATAAGTTTTTAAACACAGATTTATTCGTAGGAATGTTAATAAATATGTTGAGTTACCTTTTACCTATCTTTAACCACTACTGCTAATATATTTGAGATGTTTGAATAATTATGTTCTTGACATATTTCGCAATATGTAAAATACCATACATTCAGATAAAAGATCTGTATCAAAATATGATTATTTAAATAATTAGGAATTTTTAATTCCTAACCAATATAGTAATCCTTTAAACAACATAATTATTTTTTTTTATAATTTTTTTAATTAGATATTTCGAAATTTTATAGAATATGTACCGTACTAAGATTATTATATAAATAGTCATAAAGTGTTATCATTTATATTAATAATAATACAATATGATTAGTCAAATAGGATTACTTACATGATTGGAAAAAGTAAACACTTTTATAAGACCCATGTAATTAATCTTTTTCACTAGAAAATGTTTTTTAAGATACTTAGAATACTTTGGAATATATAGGGTTTAAATTTTTACCATATCAAAATATCAAGATTAAATATAGGATTTTAAATTTTTACTATATCAAAATATCAAGATTAAATACAGGGTTTTAAAATTTTAATATATCAAAATATCAAGTTCCAATGTAGAATTTTAAACTTTAATACGATTAAATGAGTCATAATTGAATAAGTACTTCGAGTATTTCACTGAAAATCTAAACATATAATTTCTTCTAAGATCAAAACTAAATACCAAATTGTAGAACTAAATACCGACAGAAGAACAACTACTGCTCTCACAAGTTTAAGGATGAAGCCTCACAAAAATAGGAAAATGTCTGCTGATGGAGTTAAAAATTGCCAAAAATGTGGTAACTGCCCTGATGTCGAGTTTACTCCTGATCATGTCTTTGATTGGCCAGCTGTTGTAGCTGCCACGCATTGTCTGGACCATCCCTCGGAAGAGGATTTACACTCTGAGCTGGTTATCAACACAGCCAATATTATTCGGGAGCACCACGATATTTGATTTTCTTGTACTCTTCAAGGGATACGATAACAACAACATAAATATAAATATACTTTATAATTTATCGCACAAATGATAACAAAATAATTATAATTGCTCTGTTCTATTATTTTAATGTAAAATAAGCTGCTAAATAGGAATTACGATGTGTCTGGAATTTTTTACAATTTTATTCATCTATTGTGATTTATTAACTATGGAATATTGCTGCATCTACATAAAGCGGTTACAATCATAGGTGACTGAGATTCACTGGACACATCGCATAATTATGTAAAAAAAAATTAGAAAAGATAATAAAATTAATTAATTAATTTATTATTTATTTTATTATTATTAAAATTTATCAGTTATTATTTATTAAAATTTATCAGTTATTATTTATTAAAAGTAATTATTATTATTATACTTATAAAATTCATTATTAAAAAATATATATTATTATTATATTTAAATTTTGTTTATTATTATTTATTACCACCTTCTCCACCTTTCAAGAGAACACACGGGTTCTTTGTCTAGATGTTGCTGCCTACCAAGTGGAATACGAAATAACAGAACAATATTACACTGATGACACAATGATACACTGATTCATGTGTCTTTTTTAACTAAAATTATTCCCACAAAAAAACTTTAAAATTGTTGTGAGTTATTCCACAACAATTAAAATAAATATCTTACAGTGTTTCACCATTTATAAAATTTAATTCACGTCATAATAACGCTTTATAAATTTACAAGATTATGTCGTGATGTATAATATCACTAAATATATTGTACTTAAAACTCAGAAAACTTCCAAAATATCAAGACAAAATTTATGGAACATTTATAATATAAAACGAATAAACACGTTTATATTTATTATAAATATAATTGTGCAAAGTAATGTAACTAAAGTATACTTTGCCTATATATGAGATATTTTCATTTATACTTGTAATTTCCCTTAATAGTTACTAGCTACTAGACTAGTTATTTGTGTATTGATTGTTTTTCTAATTTTTGTAAATGTCGCTGATTGCTGTCGATACAAAATAAATAAAGCGTAAACAAATACAAAAGTAAACCATTTTTTTTCTACGAAGAAAGAAATTAATTGTGTATGGTAAACATACCATGGTAAAGTATATCATGCCTGTATATGAAACCTTTTCATTTCTACTTATAATTTCCCTTAATAGTTACTAGCTACTCGATTGTATATTTCTAATTATTTGTGTATTGATTGTATTTCTAATTTTTGTTTACGTCGCTGATTGCTGCAGATATAAAATAAATAAATAGGAATCAAATACAAGACTAAACCATTTTTTTTTTCTAAAGAAAGAGATTAATGATTATGTATGGTAAACACCGTTTAGTGTTGAAGACTCTTCCCTGCTACCCACGGTGATCCTGGTTTCTCTGCAGAGCCTAGAGAGAGAGAGGAGCGGAAAAAGTCGCTTAGTCACTGGGGTCAGAGTTCAGGATCAAACGCAGTGACGACATTATTAAGAGCAGCTGATGGCCCCCCTCCGCTGACCCCGGGATCAGCCCCCCGGTGGCTACTTTGTGTCGCCCCAAGAATTACAATTTCCTCCTCCTGCCTCGCGCCAAGGGTTGCTTCTCGCCAGCTGGCGCCCAAAGTTCAATTGCAATCCAGCCAACATTGTATAGATAGATGGCTCTTACTAATTGAATTAGTTTCTCATGTGTTGATAATTTTAGCATATTGAATGACGCAAAATTTTAAATTTATTATTTTTTTATATTTATTTAAAATAAAAGAATTAAAAACTTGAATTTTATATCATTAAATACTTTTTTTTTCCTATAATTTTGTAGTTTTGTTTAAAGCATGGTTATCCAGTACTGTCCTAATATTTGTTAAGTGCGCAACCCAAACTGAAATCCTAAATTACATTAAGATTTTTAGATTTTTGTGTACTCATAATATTTATTTTTGAGTTTCTAATCATATAAAAATAGATAAAAATAAGTCCTAATATTGTTGAGAGTGCAATCCAAACAGAAATCATAAATTCCATTAAGACTTTTAGATTTTTCTGAACTCATAATATTTATTTTTAAGTTTCTAATAATATGAATATATCTTTATTAAGTCTTAAAAAATAATTGAGTCTTTATTTTATTCATTTATATTTCTTTTTTATTCATTTCAGTGATTAAAATATTTTGATTAGTCCAGTGAGTTAAAAAAGCAATCAAATGTTATTCTACTACAGCATTCCATTATATAGTAATATTTTTCTTGTGGATTCACAAATTTTTATCCTGTTTTACGAATTTCCCAGTTGACATTTATTCACACCCTGTCATTGTATATTTCGTACGATATATTTTTATCTTACACTTCAGTTTTACTTTTCAATATTTTTATCTATATGCTTATTAAATGATTTTCAGTTTCATTGTTGTAGTTTACGAGCATTTAGGAAAACAATTTCTTCCATTATTTTAAAGGTTTGAATATGAAGCATTCCAGATGAGAGGCTCATTCTTGTTTGCGAATACTATGATGGTTTTGTTCTACAATTTCAGTGGCGTGAATACCGTTAGTAGTTATTAGCATGCAAAATAGTCGTCCTTGTTCCCTCCTTGTTGGTTCTCCTTTGGTTTTACGTTTATGTGTTGTTTTCTTTATATATATAGAAGCATTTTTCCAAGAGAAACGATGTAGCATCTCTGTTTCCAGGAGAAAGGAATGTATATTCGTTAATGACAACCTATCATTCAAATCTGACAGCAGATAAGTAGTATGGTGGATATTTATACTGCATGCAATTAGTGTTTTGTTCTAATGAGAACAACCTGTCACTCAAATCTGACAGCAGATAATCAGTGTCATGGATAATGATATACCATGAAATTTGTGATTGTCTGTTTGAACCTCCACAGGTTGAAACCATTACAGATGGCATATAGACTACGTCATGAGTTGCTGCATGGGGATGTTTGATAAACCATGGGCTGAGGAAGTGTCCACTCTAATGAGAAGTGCGGGAAGCTGACTCCCCTCCTGGCGGATTTTTTAAAGGGAAGTTTTTATAGAAGGAGAAAAAATGTTCAGCGACGAGTCGACACGAAGTGTTGTTTTTCTCTTTTTCCGTAAAGTGATTGAACAGGCACGGAAATTACAAAATGAGCCACTTGTGGTTTCATATATAATTGGCACGTTTCAAATGTAATACTTTTGAAGAAATTCTATTATTGAAATTATTTTTCATATTCATAATTTCAGTATTTTTTAATTTATTTTTCATTTTCATTTTCTCAGAAAAAGACAAATATTTCATTTTGCTATTAACAATGATCAACTAAAGGAGAAAATGTTTCAAATGCTATATTATTATGAATTGACACAAAGGCAATATCATAAAATGATAAAATTTTACATTCATATAAGATAATTTATTTACTTAGTTGTTAATATGGGTGTCACAACTATGTAGAAATACTAATTGTCATTGTGTTATACGAATTGTTACATTATGTTAAATGTTTAACATTCTTTTTAAGAATTATTTTAATATTAATTTTAAAATTTCTATTTCTAACAAAAAATAATACTATTTTTCACAATTTTTATCAAAGTAAAATACAATGCTATACATTCAAGACACAGCAAGAATTATTTGTGTAATATAAATCATGATGTTTTATATTACAATCAATAATATATACATTAAACTATTAAATCTATGTCAAGATGAAATTATGATAAATTTGTTGTAAAAAAATTCTAATAAGATAGAATAATACTAATATAAGTTTACATAAATCTTATCTTGAATTAAAAAGGCTAATATTTTGGGTAATTTATTTAATATTATTCAAATAAGTGTTTTTTATTAATTTAGATTTTTTTATTATTGTAAAGATAAATATCAATAATTTAGTTTACGTTTATATAGTTTTTTTTGTGAGTTGGTTTATTTAATAGTTTATTTAGTTAGCTTAATAGTTAGTAGCTTATAATTTATTTTCAATAGTTCATAGTATATTTAGTTTTAGTAGTATAGTATTGTAAATTAATATAGTAGCTTATTTATAATTTAATGTAGTAAAATAATGTATTTATGATCATACTTGTTGAATTCATTAAATAATTATGGATTATAAGTTCATTTATTAGTTGTTATGAGAAACTATAAAATCTATAAAAAGGCTCCTTAAAAAAAGATATTAGAGAAAAATCACATTTTTTTTCCGTTTTCAAACCTTAAACTAAGCCAATGAACTCATTAAATGTTTTAAATTATATTTATTTTTCTATAACAATAAAGTAGTGATACTGTTATCGATTTTGGATAAAACATTATCTCAAATGAAGTATCATTAAAAAATGATACTTTTAGTGAAGAAATATTTTAGATAATCTAAATGCACCAAGGATAAATATCAGAATAAACAAATTATTAAATACTAAACAATTTATTAAATGTGCATAAAACATTAAATAAAAATTTTTTTCTACAAAAAAATATTTTATTTACATAATTTTTTTATGCCATTTATTTACAACTAAAAAATTGATTTTTTAAAAATATTTGGATCACGAGATACATACTCAACTAATGAATAATTTTTAATACAAATTTGTATGCAAATCAAAAAGTATAATAAATTTTTTTCTTATGTTTATGCTTAATACTATGGGTATATTTATTGCTCCGACGATTTACGTGAATATTTAAAGTAACATTATAATATTATAATAATATAACATTATAACATTATAACATAAAATATGATTTATCCAAATCACAGTTGATTTACAGTAGAAATAATACTAGAACATATCGAATAAAACTAATATTAATTTACATAAACCTTATCTTCAATTAAAAATGATAATATTTTATGATTTATTATTTTTAGTTTATATAATACTATTTAAAATAAGTTGTTTTTTTTATTAATACTAATGTTTTATTAATACAAGTTAAATATCGATAGTTTATTTATAGTTATACTTGATACTTGATAGTTTATTTATAGTTATTATAGAATTCCTTAAAGAATTAGGGATTATGTAATACAATATTACTTAATAAGATTCTAGACATGACAATAGTAGATTATAAGATTGTAGACGTGACCATACTAGATTATTCAAATTGTTGGACAATTACTCAGAAGATGGTATATAAGAAACAATGGTTAGTCAAAAAAGTAAGAGTTTTAAAAACTGCTTTAGATGCACTTATTTTAGCAAACTTTTTCCTATGTACTTCTTAAATTACATTTATATTTTTTCTGATAGACTAGAGGTTAATTTTTGGCATTGTTATTACTGAATTTATTTTGCAATATGCTTGTTGCAGAAGTAACCTACATTTAACACGATCTGCTTACTTGATTGTGGATGCATCTTGGCGAAAAAGATAAGCGATAACTTAAGTTGAAATACGACTTATTTTCATCTACAGTTTGCCGCCAAGGATGGCTAAAATATTCAATATGGCAACCTGCTCCCTTCTATCTTCCATTTCATCCTCATCTGATAGAGCTTGATGGATGAGATCCACCAGGATGAAAGAGAGTTGGGGGCGGCAGATAAAAAGAAAAAGCACGGCCAAAAGAAGTGATTGTTGGCGACAACAGTGGACTCACACGCCGCTGTTTAGTTAATAACGGGGGTTATACTGCACGAAAAAATTAATAGACGCGCAGTTATTGGCGGTTTTCAAAACTCGTCATGAAAATTTAATTAAGCTGGGAAAAGTGATTCAAATGATAATTCTTTTTTAGTACGGTGCAGAGCGGACATTGATGCGTTGGCGCAATAACCTGAAAGGATGATGAATGGTGGGCGATGAATGCAATTTGTTCAGAGGTGGGATAATCTGAATGGGAATCAGAGAATTAACACGTGTTTTTAAAACAATTTGCTGGCTCGGGGGATTCAAATGTAAAAGCACTGTTTCGGATTCGTGTTTATCTGTTTTCTGAATTCAAAAAGAATCAGCGAAATTTATGTAACGAATAGAAATATTAATTTGAGGTTTTTTTACATTATATTTCTGAGATTATGAGGATGAATTGAGTGGGAATCATGGAATGTAACCTAGTAAAATATTTGAATCTAGCTTTTATGAAGTTAAAGAATTAAAACTGTGCAGAACAACCAAACAGATTCTTTTCTTCTACTTTTTTTGCAACTTGTTTTATTTTTTTTTTCAAACCTAGGATTCTAATTATTCAGACTGTTTAAGTAACATAGTATAAGAATATATTTTTTCGAAAAAAGAGCAAAATATTCCCTAAACCAGGGATGGGCAAACTACGGATAGGCCAGCGTGGAAGATAATTCTATCCGGCCAGCGGATAGAATTTTAATTTGATGGTCCGGGGCAAATTAAAAGAAATATATATTATATATTCATCTCCTTTTCTACTTTGATTAAATATTATTTTATGAAGATGGCATGAAAGAACTGCATTTTGAGTTCGAACGCAGATTTAAAAATTTCAGTGGCCATTCAAACAGAATTTGGTATTTTTACCTTGCCCTTCAACGTAAATTGTGAAGCAGTGAGGTCAGCTTTTGCAGGTTGAATTAGTTGAGTTGTAATCTAACAATCATCTCAAGCAGTTGTTTCTAAATATGCCAAAGTTACAGTTTTACAAATCATTATCGAAAGTAAGTTTCCCAAATTTAATATCAAACGCTTAGAAAAACAGTGCTATGTTTGCTTCATCTTATATATGGGAACAAGTTTTTCAACTATGAACCTTAGAAAGAATTATTTCAGAAGTAGACTGACAGATGAGCATTTAGCCTCGTTCCTTAGAATCAGTACATCTCACTTCGAACCTCACTATAAGGAACTTTTAAAAATGAAATCTCAATTTCATTCATCTCATTAACATATTTAAATTGTAATATTTTGTATTATTGTTTTTAAAATTTTAGAAAAATTTATCTTGGCCGCCAAACTTTTTTTTTTTTCGATTTTTGGCCCGCGATCCAAAAAGTTTGCCCATCCCTGCCTTAAACAAATTATGATGTTTCTTTATAATACCTTTTATTCTTCATTGGGTGGTCTGATGGCCAATTGGCTATCGCTCTGGCCTTTAGTATCCCAGGCTTCAGGTTCAAATCCTGGCGGTGGCATGGATGTTGTTAATGGTTCCTCATTAAACTATAGGTCCTGGTCTAATTTGCCTCAAAGTGTACACAAAATGACCGTAGAGCGACCATCCAAACCAAATATTTTCATTGAGACAACAGTCCCATGGTGGGTCAAAGCTGTCTGCCTACTGGCAGATTTCGAAACAAGAGATACTTTCTTTTAACAGTGTAAGATTGTCAGTCCTACACCCAATGCTCTACGGTCATATTAGAATGAGAACTATGGTTTAAAGTGGTTTTCGAACCACTTTAAACAATATATATATAATCAATAACCAAGATACATATTAGTATGGAATTGGATATAATATTTCTGGCATTTCGAAAAGGACAATTATAAATGCTAACTACAATTTATAAAATCATCTAATTATTATTACAATATTTGTAGTATGCTGTATTATTTTATTTTTACTGATTCTTAGTTATTAAATATAAAATAACGGGCAAAACAAACTCATTCTGACGAGAAGCTAAATAGATAGCAAGTAAATAGATGTGATATATTGGAGATGAATCGCTAAGCATACATTGAACAAAGAAATGAAGTGATATTGTTGAGAAATGATGACATGTCTAGACATTTTTTACCTAAGTAGAAGCATTTTTGAGAAACGAAAGTCTTTATCATAAAATTTTATATACTTACTACAACATTTAAAGTTTTTTTTTTTAAATAAAAACACATAATCCGTAAATAATTCTAATAAAAATAATAAAAAAATTTAGACAAAATAATTATTTACATATTTATTAAATAGTTTCTTTAACATAAAAGTTTTATATGTATAAAAATTATTTAAATAATTAGTAATTACATAAAAAGTATTTCTAAATGCACTTATTCAAGTCGTAGAAATAAATTTGATTTTCTAATATCCAAAACTTCAATTTGTTAATCTTTTTAAAAAGACTTTTGGGCTTATTACCAAAAAGCTTTTGATAATAAGTTCAGAAATCTTATGATAATAAGCTCAAATAGCTTATGATAAAATTTTAAACTCCAATTTGTCAGAATATTTTATTTTTATAAAAATTTAAAGAACATTTTATTTGATAATAGGGCTATCTTCACTTGTACATTATAACGTTACAATTTTCTTGGTGGAAACAAAGTGGATTCCGAACCATTACAAACAATTCATGGCCCGGCAGGAACTCGAACCTGAATCCTCCTGAGCTCTAGTAACTTCACTAGCCGACCATCAGGCCTCTTTTCAGAGATTTAGATTTTTTTTTTCCTTTTCTTTAAATACTTTTTCCACATCATTATTAAAAAAGAAAAAAGAAATTAAAAAAAAAACCCTGAAAAATATTTTATTTGTTAAAAGTTTTATCGTACATTAAATGTACTTTGTAAAAAAAAGTCAATTACGAAGAAGCATATATTGCATATAGTAAAATATTGTATAGTTAAGATAAGTATTGTATATTGAAGTAGGGAATTCAGGCTTTAATAATGTTGGGGATTGCTTTTGTAATCATTATAAGATTCACTTCTCCGTAAATATTGTACAGCATGTCCCACAAGGTCTTCACCGAACAAACAACCCTTTGTAAATTCTCCATTATCTGACAGAAGAAAAACTCCATTATTCGCATTTATCAATTCTGTGTGAGTAGCGAGCAGGTCCAGAAAGTGCAGAACTTAAAACGTGATTGATGTACGTTTTCTCTACTTCCAGGTAATCTTGTACAGCACACGCTTTCACCGCTTTCAATAAGCGCTTTTAATAAAAGGACACTTTACAATGAAGGGGTAAGGCAGAGGCATTAAAAAAATACCGCTTGTGTGCTTCTTTTTAGAAAACTTCACAGGCAGAAAGCTGTGCTTAAAAGGTATCTATCGCATTTACCGCAGCAAATAAAGCAAAGCTTCCAGCTAATAGCTCCGTCTTTTGAATTGCCAACAAAGTGGTTTCCATTACTGCTTACGGGGGAGGAGTGTGCCCGCCCCCCCCAGAACCCCATAAGCCATTGTACTCGATCGTGATATTAATTGCCTCCCCCCTTGTCAGAGGTACAGGAAGTGGCAGACAACAATACGTCACTTCCGGCACACAGGGGGAACAGCCGATAGCCAATCAATGCAAACATATTGCGTGCACACTCTTTTAAACGCTCCGTCTGACTTAATTGGTGCCGCTAAAACTGACGAAATCGTTTGGCAGGGGGTGGACAGGGAGGGGTGTGCAGACGAGAAGACAGACGGACAAGTGTAGCGTATCTAATTTATTAAATTGCGTCAGTTTTCTGGTTTTGGTTTCGGAAACGGCTGATTAAATCTGGTTTTGGATTTTGTTTCGATGCAGGGGGGTGGGGAGCTTTTGTGGGGTTTTATCGTAAAAGAGATTCAAGGGGTGATAAGCCATCAGGAGAAAGGGATCGTGTACTAGTAATTAGATTCGTATATGCAGCCTTCGCATCGTTTCAACGCTTATGAAGTCATGGCAAATATAAAATTAATAATATATTATATGTCGTATTTTTAAGTTATGCGAATAATAAGTCCTCATTCTTTTGCAAATTAATGGATAAGAGTAAATATGTTGAATAAAAAATAATTTCTTGTACTCAATAATAAATAAGAGCATTTTTTTATGAAGATTTATAAGTTGTTTATGAACATGTTTTCAAGGGAAACCTGATAGAACATTCATAATATCTGTAGTTACAACTTTAAGGTTCACAATAAAATTATCATTTTGACTTACCTTGTGCTAAGACAGATTAAATCTAAACTAGTTAAATTTATCCTGAAAATTGTACTTGAAATTGAAGTAGTGATTTCAATTCAAAGTAGTAATCTCTCAGTAGATGAAAAGTAAATAATTTTATTTAAGTCTAACATTCTAAAAGGTTTATAGTAAAACATTGAAGCAATTGTTGTAGTGAAGTAATGAAAATTGAAGTAGAACATAGTGAATAAAATATAATGTTTTCTAATACATAATTTGATGTGAACATGTTTTTATTTGTAATAAATTTGTACATAGACTTTTTTACTTAATAACATTCTTACCATTTTTGTGAATTAATTATTTTTTACGCAAAATATAGCACCCATTTCTTTTGCAAAATGTTTAGGGGGGACACGCCTTTTAAAAACCAATCTTATTATCTCAAGGCTTCGAATTCAAATTTTACTATCCTATCAAGATTGAATAAAAGGACTAAGTTCCTGCGTATGGCCCACAACTATTCACTACTACTAAGTCTTTTAAAAAAAATTTTTATAGAAACGGTAGGAGCTTAAAAATTAAAAGAAAATAATTAAATTAAGAGGGGGTTAAAAAATAGAGGAAGAAATCAACCTTCAGAACTTAACATCAGAAAATTCTTTTAGAAAGTTAAAATTTTATATAGAAATGATATGTATGTAAAAATATTGTACGACTTATTAAATTTGAATATATTTAAATTGAGTTGAATTGTACTATTTCCTACTGGTAAATTAGAAATTTAATAATTGTATGTGGATAAACGTTGAAATGAAATGTTTGTGAATTTCTTTTATCATTTAGCTGCAGAAATTGCACAAGAATTTCTTATTAGCATTTATCGTATCATTGCATGGACTATTTAGAAAATATTTTTAGATTAAATCGTAACAAATTAATTAGTACATAAATTTAAATTTATTTAATCTGTAGAACATAAAAAGACATGTTTTAATCATTTTTCGTTTCGTAATTTTTTATTCAAAAATATTATGGAAGAAACAGGGTTTTTATAAACAAGTAAAAAATATCGTAATATCATAAGTTCTTATTTAGCATTTATGGTATCATAGCATTGACTATTTAAAAAAATATTTTTAGATTAAATTGTAACAAATTAATTAGTACATAAATTTAAATTTATTTAATCTGTTGAAAGTAAAACGATATTTTCTAATCATTTTTCTTTTTTTTTGTGTGTTTTATTCAAAAACATTATGGCAGAAACATGGTTCTTATAAACAAGTAAAACATATCAAAGTCATAAATGCATTTTTATAAAATGCTTTAATTGATTTGATGTCACAAAAGTCAAAGAAGGCTTAGAATATAATTTTAATAACATGAAAAACTGATTTCAAATAATCCATACTCTAAAAATAATATTTCAACAAAGAATTTAATTCTTTTATTAAAAACCAACCATATTTGATGGCAGATAAAAAAAAATTATAAATATTTTATAAAAATCCCGATGTCATGATAACTGATCCAGATATTTTAATCACACTAACCAAAAAAAATTTTGAATAATGTTTGATATTATGGAAATAATTGATGTTTTGAATAATGTTTGATACTATGGAAATAATTGATGTTTTGAATAATGTTTGATATTATGGAAATAACTGATGTTTTGAATAATGTTGGATATAATAGAAGTAACTGTTGAATAATATTTGATATTATGGAAATAATTGATGTTTTGAATAATGTTGGATATTATGGAAATAACTGATGTTTCGAAAAATGTTCGATATTATGGAATTAATAAATATTAAATTTTACCAAAGTGCGTTGAAAACAATGTTCAGTTATCAATGAAAATAACCAAATGAAGTTTCTATCCGCCCCCTTTATTCTTCAAACATCCCTCAAATCCAAAGCGTATGCCTGCCAACTTATCTCTCATCTTCTGACTGAATCCCCCTCCCCCTGAAAACGATATGATGAAACCCCCCCCATCCCTATTCACAATGAATCTCGAATGGTAACCACCCGCAAAAACCACGCCGTGTGAACTCATCAATAGTTCTTTTGACATCTCTGAAAAGGAGATGACTTCCAACATAATTTCTCATGTTGGTCCGCCGACATATTTCTTTTTTTTCCATATAGGATCATTCAGCGAAAGTGTGATCGGCTCCATTAGAAAAAAGCGAGAGAGAGAGATGAAGTTCTTTTCTATTATTAATGATTTTGTCAGAGTCGGGGGTCTGCGGTGAATGAGGACCGTTAGCTGCAACCGTGATAACCGTAATCTTCCAGTTCTTTTGCTCGCATCTTCTCTATACTTCTTTCCGCTACTCTATCAAGTCGTTAGGCTGCCATTTGCACGAAAAGGAATTCGATGTTGAAGAAGAAAAAGAATGGAAATATATACGGGAGAAATATAGGTGATTTTGGACTGATGGTGAAGATGACAGATAAACTTTTCTAAAAGCATTTTGATAACACCTTTTTTACTGTAAGATGCATTTATAAATTCTGAAAAACAATACAAGTAAAATCGTATTAACAAATCTTTACCCCCGACTAAAAATTACCCCCGACTCTGTTGTTGTTATTATTATTGAGTATATAATAATTGTAAGTTCAGTATCCTCAATCATGGTGCTCCAAAACTATCTTCCTACTGGCAGATTTCAAGACAGGAGCTGCTTTCTTTTTTAAGGATGAGGGTTGGAAGCCCTACGTCCAATGCTCTACAGTCATGTAGACAGGGACATACTATTTAAAGCGCCATTTGCACGTAAAGGAATTCGATGTTGAAGAAAAAGAAGAAAAATGTATATGGGAGAAATGCAGGTGATTTTGGACTGATGATGAGGAAAACAGATAGATTTTTCTAAACGCATTTTGATAACAATTTTTTACTGTAAGATGCATTTATAAATTCTGAAAAACAACACAAATAAAATGGTGTTAATAAACATTTATTGTCATTATTATTATTGACCACAAGATAATTGCGCAACTGTCAGTTCAGTATCATAAATCATTGTGTGACAATGAATTGCAATGACTACTTACATTCAAATTCTTCTTCTCCTTCTTCATTGGCACAACAACCCCATGGTGGGCCAAGACGGTCTGTTTACTAGTAGATTTCAAGACAGGATATGTTTTCTTTTTTAAAGATGAGGGTTGTCAGCTCTATGTTTAATGCTCTACAGTCATGTAGAGAGGGATCTACTGTATAAAATGTCTTTTGTACGAAAAGGAATTCATGTTGAAGAAGAAGAATGAAGAAATGTATATGAAAGAAATATAAGTGATTTTGGACTGATGATTAGAAAAACAGATAAATTTTTCTAAAAGCATTTTGATAAAACTTTTTTTATTATAAGATGCATTTATAAATTCTGAAAAACAAAAGTAAAATCGTATTAACAAACCTTTGTTGTTGTTGTTATTATTATCGAGCATATAATAATTGTCAGTTCAGTATCCTCAATCCTTGTGTGACAATGAGTTGCAATGACTACTGCCATTCAAAGTCTTTTTCTTCTTCTTCATTGGCGCAAGAACCCCATGGTGCTCCTAGACTGTCTTCCTACTAGCAGATTCCAAGACAGGAGATGTCTTCTTTTTTAAGGATGAGGGTTGTCAGCCCTACGTCCAACACTCTATAGTCAAATGTTTAAAGTGTCATTTGCTGGGACCTACTGTTTAAAGTGACATCTGCTCGAAAAGGAATTCGATGTTGAAGAAGAAAAAGAATGAAAATATATACGGGAGAAATGTAGGGGATTGTGGACTGATGGTGAAGATAACAGACAAACTTTTGTAAAAGCATTTTGATAACACCCTTTTTTACTATAAGATGCATTTATAAATTCTGAAAAATAACACAAGGAAAATCGTATTAACAAACCTTTGTTGTTATTGTTATTATTATTGAGCATATAATAATTGTCAGTTCAGTATCCTCAATCTTTGTGTGACAATGAGTTGCAATTACTTGCCGATGAGTTGTTACTGCCGTTCAAAGTCTTCTTCTTCTTCTTCATTGGCATAGCAACCCCATGGGGGGGGCCAAGAATGTCCGCCTACTGGTAGATTTCGAGACAGGATATGTTTTCTTTTTTAAGGATGAGGGTTGTCAGCTCTACGTTTAATGCTCTACAGTCATGTAGAGAGGGATCTACTGTATAAAGTGTCTTTTGTACGAAAAGGAATTCGATGCTGAAGAAAAAGAATGGAAATATATACGGGAGAAATGTAGGTGATTTTGGTCTGATGATTAGGAAAGCAGATAAACTTTTCTAAAAGCATTTTGATAACAACATTTTTACTATAAGATGCATCTATAAATTCTGAAAAACAACAAAAATAAAATTGTGTTAACAGATCTTTGTTGTTATCGTCATTATTGAGCATACCATAATTTTAAGTTCAATATCCTCAATCTTTGTGATACAATGAGTTCCAATGACTTCTGGAATTCAAAGCCTTCTTCTTCTTTTTTGGCGTAACAGCCTCATGGTAGGCCAAGGCCTTATGCCTATTGGCAGATTTCTAGATAGAAGATTTTTTCTTTTTACGGGTAGAATTGTCATCCCTACACTTAACGCTCTACTGTCATGTTAGACCAGGACCTACGGTTTAAAGTGGATTCCAAAACACTGCAAACATTCATGATATCGCCGTGCTCGAACCCGAAGCCTATGGCACCGAGCTCCACTTAATGCTGCTTATCTGTCGATTTCGATGATTTCATATTCTAACTTCTTTGTGATTTTCAAGTGCTGCGCACTTTGACTTAGGTCATGAGCATTGGTAAATTGGCAAATCCAGTGTTAACTAGAGTGCTCATCAAAGCGGTTTGACAAGAGTGACATCTGGAATGTTTTCATTCTCCTCTTCCTTTTCAAGCTTAATGAAAGAACTTTATGGCCTACTGATTTTTCCTGTTATTAAATTACACAGCATATCTACGAAAGCTATTTGTCTCAACATCACCAAATTAAAATTACTTTGAATTTTTTCGGCACTTAATTATTTTTTCATTACATACGAATTTTTTTGGATGATTAATAAATTTATTATCCTCACATAATGATAACAATGGCAGATATTTAGGTTATAAATAATTTTTTTTTAAAAAAATAATAATTTTAAACCAGATAATATCGTAAAGGTACATTACTTTTCTGCAATCCAATTTTTTTAAAACACACAAGTAATTTTGAAACATTATCCCCACTTTAGATAAATAAATTAATTTCCAAAAGTCTCTTTAATTTTTATTATATAATATTAAATAGTTAAAGGAATTATAAATAATCTAAATCACTTATAAAACTTGATTCTCAATTAGAGTGTAAGTTTCGAATGGTCACTCTTTTACTGAGAAATAATAAATATTTAAAAAATTTAATGTAGTTATATTTTTCCTTATTAGTTCTTTAGATTAAAATGGATGCAGTTTCTAGTAGCATTTTTGTAATGTTCGTCGTCAAATATGAGTACCACAACACAAGAATGATAAAAGAGAAGATAAATTGATAAATATCTTGATACTTTTTAAGAAGTTGATCTCTTCTTGATGAGAGTCCAGACTTCCGGAATTGCTTTCACTCTGGCAATGGTTGCCATATAGTCGCCAAACTTTTCATATTCGCCAACACTTCTGCATTTAGATTTAAATATTTTTTTATTGTTAAGAAATATCTGAATTTGACTTAAATATTCATGATATTCTCTTGAATAAGTGTTTTTAGGATGACGTTTAAGGAAATAATATAAATATCATATTAGAAAAGCGTTTCCATGCTATTGGATAAAAAATATCGTTTTACAGCCTGTTCCGTCAATAAACGAGGCACATTTTGTTGAAGTTAAAATCTTAATGTATATTTGGATCACTCGTTTATAAATTTTATTTGAGATTAAATATTTTCTTTCTTTTTAGAAAAATATACTTCATAATAAAATATTGTAATATATATCTATATTGAAATATTTTTTGTTCCAATGTAGCTGGCAAACACTTAGACAGCTTGGTCTTGGATGCCTTAAAGCAAGCGCTGCACAGACGTACTCACTTTGCATTACCCAGGGGACGCGGGTAACTTGAAGATAAGCCACAGACGCGGAGTAACAAGGCCCCCGCAATGCTCTACGATCCTATTAGGACCGGTACCTACGATTTAAAGTGGATTCCGAACCACCACAAACATCCATGGCCCCGCCGGGATTCGAACCGGATACCTGTGGTACCGAGCGCCAGAGCGCTAACTACTCGGACATTCAGGCCCCTATATTAAAATATTGTAATATATATCTATATATAGTTTTTCTAATAAAAGAAAAATAAGGCATTATTTTTATTTGTAAGTTATTTTCCAGGTACTTCATGCTATATCAAGACAAAATTGATTTGTATAATTTATAATTTCTTAAAAATTATGTTTTTGATATATTTTTAATTTTTTGGCATCTAAAAAGTATACTATTAAAAAAAATTATTTGTTATTATTAGTTATTATTTGCTATTGTTGTTTGTATTAAATTATCCGTTTGGCTCTTTATTCAATTACAGAACCGACCAGAGTATTTTTTCTAAATTGGTATTTCTATCAGAATCGAGGGCAGCTCTTCATGACTTCCCATATTCTACTCGATCTAAATTATTGATGACTATGTTAACCTTCTGGCATGATTGTCGTAACAAATCAGTCGTCTTGCAGTGGATCCCGGCCCAATGTAGAATACAGGGAAACGAGGCCGCTGATTTCTTAGCATTTCCTAGCAAAAAAGGCAACCTCTGTATTACAGTTAAATAATCGGGAATCATTCCGTTAAGACGATGATTAAAAAGACTCTTAGGTTCTCTGTCTTTGAGGGTGCAGCCGATAGAAACGGTCGCAAGCCCTCGTATGATCCTATTCATGGTATCCCTGAGGGACTTAGAGAAAAATCTGTGACATTGCCATTGCCTTTCTCTGGTCACGATGGTCTCCTTCATAGAATTGAACTGACTCATGGCCGTCTCTGTCACCTGTGTGATAACCAAGAAAAAATGGATATGTCTCACCTTGCTTCCTGACAACCTTGACACCTTGCTCCTGTTTCTTTATGGATACGTTATTGAATTGCCTGACTTAAGTTGGTGGATTAACTGTTGCCATTTGTTTCTATTTTATTCTATGTATTTTTTTAATATGTGCTGTCCTGTAAACTTGCCATTGGCAATAAAAAAAAGTATACAATAAAAGAAAAAAAATATAATGAAGCTTTCTTTTTTGAAGAATTTATAAACACCTAGGTCATACAATAAAATGTGTATCAAGTATAACTTTTGGCATATAGCAGTTTTGTCTCAATATTTAAGATAATAGAATACGTAAACTGTATTCAAATATGAAAAAGTAGCAAACAAAAATATGAACAGATTTCAATGCATTTAATATTATAATTTTATTTCTGTGGTAAAAACTCACAACTTGGCTTCGATTTTAGATCATAAAATAATCGTCTGTGCTTTGTTTGTGCTTATTTCTGTGGTGAGAAATCCTCAAGTTGACTTTTAGGTTATAAAAACATAACTGTGTTTTAAATTTAATGGAATAAGGTCACCACGCAGCTAATTCAGTTACGTAGAATCCTGATGCAAATTCTTTATATATCTACTGCAATAATTTTCAAAAATTTGAATAACTCAAATATTTTGTTCACTAATTCCACAGAAAACATTACACTGAAGTGGATCTTTTCGGGGCAGGGAGCAAACTCTCCACCAGAGAGGGTGATGAATCTCCGGCGATGGCAGGCCCGGAATCACTTAGGGCCTGTTTTGATGTTTTCATTATGCTGATGGCCACGATCCGTCACGAGAGCGGAGCACGCGATTCCGAAGGGGGTCGGGCCGTCTGCCTTCTCACACGCCATTAAATAATTGACGGGCGCATGCAGATCCAAAGATGCCATTTGCATAGGAGGATGGAGAGAGAATTACGACGAACGAGAAGAACGACTTTTTTTTCAGATAGCTGGTCATTAGATGTTGAGGATCCAAACGACTTGTCTGTGACCCTAATGAGCCCCTAGAAAAAAATGAAATGGTGAATGGTGGATTTGTTTTTGGTTTTTAGATATTAGAAACTTTGTTTTCATCATTAATTTAATAGAAATAATTCTTTTAAATAATAATAATTCATAGAAATAATTCATAATAATTCTTATCTCATAGAAATAATATTCTCTTCAGTAATTGTGTTGGAACAATTTGAATTATTTAACTTTTTAACAATGATTATGAGTATTAAATATAAAACAATCCTGCATAAAATTTTATTTTGGAAAAAATTGGCTTTTATTTCCATTTATGCTACTGGTGGCCACCACGCTGCCCACCTTGAAAATTTTTCCGGCCCGTGAGATTTATCACACTTTTACAAAATATATTTATTTTACAAGGGCCAAAGTAGCGATAACCAATGTGTTAAAAAATTCATTATTGGTGCATCCATACATTTAAAAACTAATTGTTGAAATTATGGGAAGAAATTAACTTTGAATTTAAAATAACATTCTTGCGAATATGTGACGGATATTGCCTGTTTTATTTATGAGTTTACAGTTAGGAGTTTGCAGAGAACTCTGGAGACACAAATATCGCACTAGTAAAATAAATATTTTTTAATGATTTAATTTTTTTATTTCTCTTATATTTATATATTTTTTATATTTCATTTTTAGTGTTATATATTTCTTTACAATGTGCGTTTAGTATCATAATTGTTATGTTATCTATGTTTACATGTAAGAATAATAGTAAACATAATAATAACTCATTCTGTTTCAATTTTTCACTTCAAAAAAATGTCTGTAGGGGGTCTAAAACTAGTATGGGGATATATAATTTTATATGCTGCCCGCTGAGTTAGGATGCATTTTCAAAGGGGTCATCTGGGTTGGCCACCCCTGATTTATGCTTTTCCATCTATCTAACGCAGTTTATAGTGAATTTGTTCAAGACAGACTATAATAATTTTTAACTCCATAGATTTGGCTTGACTTCATTTCCATTATGCCCGATCTGCAAAACTCTGACAACAGTAGAACACGTTTTGTTTCAATGCATACAATACGTAGAATCATGAAACAAAACACAAAGCGCTTTTGGTTATAAAGTTCTTTCTAACTCTTGGATAGTTGATATGTCAGTGGATGATTATTATAAGACAGCAAGGCTACTTCAATTTCTATGAAAAGTCTCGTAACTCTATGGTACCCCACTTTTTCTTTGTAGGGTTACTATTTCTTATTCACTTATTCATTTCTTACTCACACTTATATTTCAAGTACTAGTTGTACTTAATATGCTCTAATCATCATTCAACCGTTAAAATATTATGATCTATTTGATCTGAAGTTTTGTCCATTTCTTACATTTTCATATTTACTCATCTTATTTATATTCTTTTGGTTGTTGGAAAGTACTGTTGTATTTTAAACAGCATTTTGACAAATTGAGATAAAGCAGCAGTATCGAGCATACATCTCAAAGTACCAAATGAAGTCAATAAGTTCAACGCTCTGTAGTAAATTATATGAATAATTTAAAACGTTTTTAAACTAACAATTTTGGACGGACATACTGTTTAAAGTAGATTTCGAACCACTACAAATAACCATGACACAGCCGTAACTTGAACCCGAATCCTGTGGCACCGAGCACCAGAAAGCTACAAATCTACATCTATAAAATAAATAAGAGGAAATCTACTTTTTAGAAAGTATCCTGAAAAGTAACCCTATCCACATTTATAAAAAAAAAAAGATGGTTAAAAAAAACAGTCCTAATGTTAATGTAGCTAATTGAATACCAATTCCACAATTTAAGTGGCATTAATTAAGAAAAAATTAAATTTAAACAATCAGAACTTGTAAATTTTTTAGAATTTTTAAAGAACAGCAACTAGTTACCGTCAATATTTTAATCCCTTTGCTACGATTTTGGTGACAAGTCCTCTAACTAATAAGAATTAAAAGCCTGAAATTTGGTAAAGCTTAACTAATTTTTTTTTAAAAATCCAAAGCTTTTCTGAATACACGTTTTTCTTCTCTGTCGTTTCTACAACAAGGAAGCAAGATTCAATCCTGTCTTCAAAATCCCAATCGAGTCTGAAAACTTAAGTATCCATATATTCTCTGTTGATAAATTTGAGGCCGTTTGGGGGACTCGCATCATGTATTTTGTAATTTAATTGATGTGCCCTGTAAGTGGCTTTCACCCGGAGAGGAAGGGGAAGGGGGATGTTAGTAGTATCTTGGGCTCATGTCCGCTGAAGCAAGGGATGGAGAGAATACGTTCTTTTGTTCTAAGAGGAGGGATGTTTAGATGAGTTCACAAACTTCAGAGGAAATTCTCCGTAGTTGACTTATTGTGTAGTATTCCGCCTGCTTTATCACAAGAGTTTGAAAAGAATCTGGTTAGTACTAAATTACAGGCAATGATTCTTTTATATTTTTAAATTGATTTGCGATATGAATTAATATTTAATCATAATTGTTGGTCAATCAGAATTATTGATTCCAAAAAAGTTTTCATTTTATTTATTAATTGTGGATTTTATAACAACTAAAGTACAATAGTTATTTTCTTTTATACCCCTTTTTTTTATTTCACAATTAAATTTTGTTAAGCCATTCCATAGTTACAATTCTTATCAGCTACTCTACTGAAGTGGACACCCTTTCCAGTGGTCCAAATTCCGTTTCACTGTGTAACTATTCTAATATTACTACGGCAAACGGTCTTGGCCCACTATGTGGCTTGTTGGGCCAGTGAAGAAGAAGCATGTTTATAAATTTAATGCACAATATTTTGATATATTCTTTCCATCATCCACTTTCGTGTCTCAATCGTATCTCTCGTTAGCTAATTTAAAAAAGAATGAGATTTAAATTTCTGCTGTAATTGACCGTCAGTACGACCTGAACTGCAGTAATTGTTTTGTGAAACAAGCATACTCGACACTTTTGGGCTGACTGATTTCTAATAGCTTTCCATAATGCATCACGCAAATGCAAATTTGCTAACTCAAATTATCTGTCATAAAAAAAGGTAAATACCCCCTAAATGTCATTATAAAAGACGGTTTTTACACACCAAAGTGATGTTCGCCATTTTAAGATGTCAAAAAGTTAACTGAATCCTGGAAAGGGTCAGGTCCTCTGGATCCAAACAGAATATAACTTTTCTCTGACTCACTGATAAGAATATTGAGATGATTACGTGAAAGGAAATCAATATAATCTATGTTAACCATTGAAAATATCCATAATCATTACGATTTTAGTAGTATCGATAGTCATTATGAAGTTACACTTTCCTTATACTGCACAATTTGTTAATTTTTTTTATGTAAGCTATTATGTTACATTATATTAATTAATATCGTTATCTATTGAAGCTAAATAGATATGATCTATTATTAGATTTTTATAACGTTTACTGATAGTAATATCACTCAAGTAATCTTCTGATTGGTCAAGATAGTCAAAAAATTAATTGATTCTTGGAAAGGGACATGTCTTCTCGATCCATATGGATTATACCTTTCGCTGACGCACTGATAAGAATAACCTTCTATTGAGATGATTACGTGAAAAGAAATCAATATAATCTATTTAATCATTGATAATTTCTGTAATCATCATGACTTCAGTAGAAGTTGCATCTGATCGAATTCAGATTTTTATTACGTTTATTGATAACCATTGATAATTTCTGTAATCATCATGACTTCAGTAGAAGTTCAGCAGAAGTCTATTTAACCATTGATAATTTCTGTAATCATCATGACTTCAGTAGAAGTTGCAATAGAAGTTCAAAGAAGTAGAAATCAGTCAATCCATGTAACCATTGATAATTTCCATGATCATTATGATTTCAGTATCGATAGTCATTATGAAGTTACACTTCGCTTATCCTGCACAATTTGGTAATTTTTTATGTAAATTGTTGTGTTTCATTCCATTAATTAAGGGCATTATGTATTGAAGGGAGATCTAGATTATCTGTCTTCTAGATTTCTAATCTAGGTCTCTAATGATTAGTTTTATATTTTTTTATTGATAGTAATATCAGTCAAAACCTTTTGAACATAAAGGTGGAAAAGCATAGAACTCCCGAACCTTCAATAACCTTTAAAGCAGAGTGTGGTAATAATTGCCCCTCCTTTCCGCTTAGGTGAAGATGCTGAATCAATCCAGACGGCCTGTCCTCCCTTCGGGGACGGGGGCATCAGGTGTGAGGACAATACGGGGTCTCCCCTTTATTGCCAGGGAATCCATTTACGCCTTGACCAACAAAAGAAGGCGCCTCCTCTGTTGACCGTAGTTATGACCCGCTATTGACCCATGCTTTGGTTCACAGTGCCTCTCAATATTGGATCAAAGAATCATAAAACAGGATAAATTCACCCGCAACTGTAATGGGAAGATTTTGTTAGGTTGGTGCAAAATTAATAAAGAGTGAAGTGAGTTTGCCTTCAAAGAGTTTGATAACTGTAAGGGAATAAAGAGAAGATTATAAAGGAGTTTTTGTACTAGATATTTATGGTAAACACGTTGCAACAGTAATACTTCAAAAATAAGGAATAAAATAATTCGCAAATATTTCATGTGTACTTTGATGTACGGGACTATGTCATTGAGGATATTTAATTTTTTGTTGCTTCTGTAGTAATTTCATCCTTATTAATAATTTGGTTAGACAATTAAAATATACCATTGCTTGTTAATTATTGATTTTTAAAATATCAATGAAATTAAACTTTAAACTATTTCTTTAAACTTAGTATGGCAGGATTCAGTGTAACTGACATTGAAAATATTTCTCCAAATGATTCTTAAATAAAATCAATCTGCTACTGGATTGAGATATTAAATGAGAATTAAAGAATATATTTGCTACATAAATGTAGAGAGTATCTCTTTTGAATAAAATCCATTTTTGTGTGTGTAATAATAAAGTATCACTTCAAAATTAAAAGATTTGGTTTGTTGCTCTACACTATTTTTTTGCCCACCAGTATTCTAACCGGAAGCCTGTAGTACCAAAGGCCAGAACGCTAGCCAATTGGTTACCAGTCGCTCAAAATCCTAGGAAGAGGTGTCTTTCTTGAGATCTTCTTTAATTGTACAGATCAGCATATCACAAATAAAATTAGATCAATTAGCCCGATTGTAGTACAGCCTTCTATTCATCATTTAAATATTACCCTAATTAAGACATTACAAGGAACAAACGCATAATTTCCTCTTCTAGTAAACTTATTTAAATATCCTTACTTTTTATGCTGCCTGGTTGGCCAGCACTCTGTTATTTGGTACCGCAATCTTCAGTTTCGAATCCTGGCGGTGACATGAATGTTTGTGAGTGATTCGGAATCCATGTTATGCAGTAAGTCCCGGTCTAATTAGCCTAAAATGTGCAGAAAATGACCGTAGAGCGACAAACTAAACCTAACTTTTTTTACAATCCTGTCACGAATTAATAAATATTAAGTTTTATTTTAAGTTTTAAGACACTTTATAGTGAGTATTCGTTTTTTTTTTAAATTCTTTTATATCATTTGAAAAGGACATAAAATTTAATAACCGAATTACTTTCAATCTATGTTTTATTCTGCAAGTTCTTATTTAATAACAACCAACCCATCCTCCAAGAAGTTCTCTCGAAAAGCCATCGAGCGCCTCTCTTCACCAGAAGATTTCATCACGCGCTATTAATGCCGAAGTCCAGAAATAATACCATGAGGAGAGGCCTTTGAAAAGAGCGCCATCCACTCTCTGCGAAGACATGCCGGGTTCACGGCTCCTGATCTTTAGAGCCTGCTTTGCCTAATCTCCAGATTCCGAATCCTTTAAAGCGGGCGCTCCATTCATAATCTTATGCTAATGCGGCCCCTCTCTCTCCGGAGCATATCGCCATATAAATAATAATCACTTGTAACTCAAGAAGGGAAGAGACTCGACGGGGCACTTTCTACTCACGCGGCCCTTGCAGAATCAGTGGATTAAGTCAATTCGCCTTATTTCTCATTGAGGCTTAGGAAAGAAAAAAATTGAATACAGACTGTTTTTTTCCAAAGACATCATGTTCTATTTCTTCAACATTCATGTTCATGTTCATTCTTCAACATTCATGTTCATTCTTCTTCAACATTCAACATTCATATTCATGTCCATGCTCATTCTTCTTCAACATTCATATTCATGTCCATGTTCATTCTTTTTCAACATTCATTCAACATTCATTCAACTTTCAGCATTCATATTCATGTCCATGTTCATTCTTCTTCAACATTCATATTCATGTCCATGTTCCTTCTTTTTCAACATTCATTCAACTTTCAGCATTCATATTCATGTTCCATCATGTTCTACTAAGTTAGTCGCGACCAAAAAAATAGAGATATGTTTTTTTGGGAACAACTTCATGGGAACCTAATCCACACTTGTATATCATATAGGAGAAAATACGAAAACTAACGATATGCAGTCTCACAATCTGAGTTCATGTGAGACGTTTTACAACAAATACAGTGATTACAACGCAGGCCATCATGATCACAAAATTCATGAAGTAATGTCTAACCTATATGGGTTCATAATAGCTCAATTGCTAGTTTTTATTGAATTCTTTAGATCAAATGTTTGGACTAATGTTTTGCCTATCTAGCCTGTTAAAATGGTAAATTGATGTGAACACTTTTACCAAGGGCGCCATGTTCCACTAATATACTGCTATGCTAATCTTGAACAAAGGAATAGAGAGGTGTTTTTTGGAAACAACTTCAGGGGCAAATTAATCCTCACTTGTATACCATGTAGCAGAAAATACACGCAGTTTCACAATACGAGTTCATGGGAGATGTTTTACAACAAATACAGTAATTACAATACATGCCATCATGACCACCAAATTCGTAGTAATATCTAACATATATATGATATAATAACTGAACTGTTAGTTTTTATTGAATTCTATAGGTCAAATGTTATTTACAAACAAAATGTTTGGCCAATTGTTTTGACTATCTAGCCAGCTAAAATAGTAATTGGATGTGAACTTTTGAAAAGAAATAAACCATTATTAATTGTTAGTTATATTAGTGTATTTTAGATTTTTTCATTTTTAACAGGGATGTTGGCCCTATTAAGGATATTTTCCTTATTCCCCTTTTTTCTCTGGGAACATAATGTAAAAACATCTTGGTACATGTTATGCTGTATCTTCTATAAATCTGTCATCTGTTTTTTTGCGTTGAAATCTTTTACCAACATATTTCACATCCACTATTATTTTAGAAACAAGTAATATAAAAAATTTTTTTTTAAAGTCAATTCTACTTTTTTTCCCGCTATATTGCAGAAAAGTCCTTTACAAATAAAGTTGAAATTTTCCTCTTACATCTGGCGCCATCTGTTATTAGATATATGCAACTTAAATCTAAAAAAAAAACTAAAATTAATTAAATAAATTTAATGAATGAATTAATATTTGAAAAAACTCTATTAACATCAAGTGCCCTCCACTACAAGTTGTATGTATACATTTGAACTTGAGTGGATGAATAAAAAGTATTTTATTAACGATTGAAAATTTGAACAGGATATATATAGGGAGAGTGTGAACTAATAGTAGTAATTGAAAAAAAAAACCCTTGAATTTTAAAACAAAAAATCCTGTTTTCTTTGGAGTGTGCTTGAATCATTTTCCCTCAAAGCAAACGTTGCGTAGGTAAAATGAAAATGCAAAACAAGCCGAATAATAACGTATGGAGATTTTCGATCCAAAGAAAGTGAGAGAGGGGTCGGGGGTGGGGGTGCTTTTGAAAAACGGGCGTCCATTGTTCGGACCACCCATCGGGGCACGCTTCATTAGAGGGCAAGACGCTCATGCAAATGGCTGAGCGGGAGGCTTTGTAATGAAGGACGTAATGCAGCCTAAATGGATGTTTATGAGTATTTCCCCCCCGGCGGAAGCTGCAAAGCCAATCCTTTGGGGTCGGACGACCCCTTTTCCCGAGGAAGACGACAGTCATTTTCTCCGGGAAATTCCGGAAAGTCGGGATCAGGAGTTTAAGCTGCTGGAGCGGTCCTCCTCTCTGCCTCCTGGAAGGAAATGAGTTCGAAAGGATTGCCCCAGATGGTTCTCGGAATTTAAGAGTCGGTCTGGAGGATTTAAGGGTTATTTAAATAACGTCGCGTTTGAAAAACCGGGCTCTTAATTTCCTGGCGTTGAATCCTGAGGGCTTAGTTTAATGTGGTGTCCAATCGGAAATGGGTTGTCAAAAGAATTTGACATGCATTTTGAAATCGACATAATTAAAATTTTGTACATATATAAATGAAAAGAAAAAAGATTTATTTTATTACGTGCATTTTTGTAATCAGGATTTATAATGTCTTCTAAGAAGCACTTTATCCATAGGAAATCTAGTAGTTTATCCAATTGGAAATGGGTTTTCAAAAGAAATTGACATCCATTTTTAAATCGACATAATTAAAATCTTGTACATATATAAATGAAAAGAAAAAAAGATTTATTTTATTACATATATTTTTGTAATCATGATTTATAATGTCTTAAAATTTATCATAAAAAATTGTTATACAATAGTAACAGTTTTAAAGTAATTTTAATATTCACGTAAAGAATGTGAAATAAGAAGTTTGGAGGATTTATGGGTAATTTAAATAATTTCGTGTTTGAAAAACCGGATTCTTAATTTCCTGGATGTGTATCCTGAGGGCTTAGTTTAATGTAATGTCCAATCAGAAATGGGTTATCACAAGAAAATTGACATCCATTTTGAAAAAGACATAATTAAAATGAAAAAAAAATATATATTCATTTTATTACGTGTATTTTTGTAATCATGATTTATAACGTGTAGTTTAATGTGATGTCCAATTGGAAATGGGTTGTTAAAAGAATTGACATCCTTTTTGAAATCGACATAATTAAGATTTTATACATATATAAATAAAAAGAAAAAGGATTTATTTTATTATGTGCATTTTTGAAATCATGATTTATAATGTCTTCTAATAAGTAGTATATCGATAGAAAAGTTTAATTTTGACAATCCAGTACGAATCCAATCGAATACGATATTAAGGTCATGCCCAATCGAAAATGGGTTGTCAAAAGAAATTGACAACCTTTTTGAAATCGACATAATTAAAATTTTATACATATATAAATGAAAAGAAAAATTTATTTTATTACGGATTTTATTATATATTTTTGTAATCATGATTTATAATGTCTTCTAATAAGTAGTTTATTAAAGGAAAATCTGTACTTTTTTAAATAAAATAATGGTGATTCAATAATTGCAATAAATTACAACGGATACGATATTAAATAATACTTTACAATTAAATATCGTTTAATGAGCATAGTATTTTTCTTATTTTTGTAAAGAGCTTTGAATATATATTCTAAATGTAACCAAAGAAAGAAATTTTAGAGTCCTGTTTTCGTAGTTCTTGTGCGGTCATCCCTTAATACAGAAGAGTTGTTATTGTTAAGTTTCTGTTTTGATTTAACATGATAACTAAGTTTAATTCGAAGAATTAAACTTAGTTATCATTAATTTATATATTTTATTCGATAAATTATATATTTTATTCAGGACATATATTGATATTTTTACTATTAAAATAATTCAAAATAATTGTTTTAATTTCAAATTATAATAACCACGTTTGATCTATTAGTGTTTATTTTTATAAAATATGTTTAGTTGAGATACCACTACATTGAATAAGAGATAACATTTTTGAATAAAAATAATAAGTATTGAGAAGCAGTATAAGTTGAGAAGAGAGGCTTAAAATTTCTTGTGATTTACATTAGATTTTATCTTGATGATAACTAAATTATCCTTTACCATCATCATCAATAAAGATAATTTAAGAAATTCTCAAGTCAGAGTATATTGAATGCAAATCGATTGTATAGTTGTCGAGAATAAGGATACTATATTTATATCTTTGACAAATTTCAATAAGGAGAAATTAAAAATATGTTATACTTTGGGAAGATGCAAATGAATATTCTCTCATACGCTTTAAAACATCTATCCAAAGATACGAAAGAAAGAAAGAAAATAAGAAAATGTAATATCCTTCTTTATTGGGTAAAGATATGCTGTGTGCCTGATTTCACTATAATAAATATATACAATATAGTAAATTTCAATACTATATTTCATACGAGAGCGAAAACAACCATTTTTTGAGAAGATATGAAAAAGAATATTGTATGTATATTTATAAAAATATTTTTTATATATTAATATAAAATAAAAGTGTGTTTTATATATATTTTATAAAAATAAAAGTAAATAGATTATTTTATCTGATTGCCAAAAAAAAATTTATGTTATAAAAATTATGTTATTATGTTATAAAAATAAAAAAATAATAACATTTATACAGACATATACAAATACAACATAAAATGAAACCTACAAGAATAATAGCATCTAGGCATAATAAGAAGGAAAAACAAATAAGACTAGATATTGCTTTAAATATTTATTAACAAAAACATTTATTTTTTAAAAATTTTCTACTTGGATAGAACTTGCATATTATAAATTCCTTATCAACTATTTTTAAAACTTACAAACTCTTTAGTTACCCTTATACCCGAATTTTCAACGGTTAAATAAATTATTAATTTTAATATCTAATAGTCTTAATTTCATCATAAAATAGAAGTCAGTAATTTTTCAATATATTTAATAATAAATCCAGAAATAATTTCTTGAAGTTTAAAAATTTCTTTCCAATCTAAAACATTATCAATATTTCAATTGTATTTCAGTTCCAAAGCAAGATCTTTATTTATGTGTTCCTCTACTTGCATTAAGACAAATTTATTACTTAATTTGTTTTATAATCATTTAAAATTTGCTGATTTATTAATTAGAGCTAAAGCTTTATTTGAATCAAATATTCAAATAAAATCAAATAAAATTACAAGAAGTCAAGATATAAAAGAAATGATATTCTAAAATATAAAAAGTTAAATAACTGAACACATATTTAAAAAACAGCCTTATTTAAAGATTTAAATGAGTATAATTTGTATTATTGATTTAGATTTTTTAAAAATTTATTAGTATTTGATCACTGTGTGTATGCAAAATGCATAAAAAAGAGATGGCGGATTTTTTCAAATAAGAAAGAAAAAAATACATAGATTATACTTATTGGCAGTGATAGCTACATGTCACTGGCATTTATAACTGATATACATAGCTCTTAGACTCTCACTAATAATTTTGATACAAAAAAGCTCAATTTGAATACATTACAGTTGACGTTAAGAAATGGTAGAAAATAAAGAAGAAAAAATGGTAGAAATGAAGGGGAAAAAATGGTAGTTTCAGTTCTTTTTTCATTTTTCAAGACAGAATTTGCTGGTTCTGGGCCTGATGGTCGATTGACTAGCTCTCTGGAGCTTGGTGCTACAGGTTTCAGGTTCGAGCCCTGAGGTCCTATGGATGTTTGTAATGGTTCAGAATTCATTTTAAACCGTAGGTTCCGGTCTAATATGACTGTAGAGCAAAAACAAAACATCTATTGTCTCGTAACCTCTCAGCAGGCAGACAACCTTGGCCCACCGTCAGTCTGTTGTTCAAATGAAAAAGAAATGAGGGCTGTTATGCAAGCAATTATTTAATAATTTAAAATGTAACTCACAATTGTTGAAAAAATTCTTAGTTATATTGTTTTCACAAGTTTCAATGTTGATTTAAGTTTTTCAGAAACATTTTTATTAAATTATTTTTAAATTATTAATTTATTTTTAGTTTATCAAACGTGATCCTAATAATTAAATTTTATGAGGATTTAGATACATTGTTTTCTACTCTTTCAAAATATCATTGTACATTAAAATCATATTGAAGTATTGCCTTCCAAATGAAGCAATTTTTTTGACATTTTTTCATAAACTTTTAAATTAATTATAATTTCTAAAACGTTGGAAAAAACGTAAACATAACTAAATTTTAAATGTCTAGTTTTCCACTTTCAAAATAAAAAACAGTAAAACTTTTATTCATCCAACAAAAAAGACGAATATAAAATTCGCAATTTTTGAATTTCAAACAAAATTCTTGGTGCCATCATGTTTTTGTATGTGTGGAGGGATGTAATGCAAATATGGACTGGAAATCCCAGCCATTGATCAGAAAAAGCCCAGGAATGGACCTCCGTGGTTTCGAACTTTTCTTCTCTGGCATTCGTGTCACGTGTGCTGGAGGGGGTCGAGCAAATGGGACAAAGAGGTGGGGGTGGACGTTGAGGTTAAAACCCAGTGGCCATATGTCAGGCCTTGATTGCTCCACTAAGACAGGAGAGTCGTTTGTGGAACCACTGGTTTGCTATATGAAAGCCTCTCAGGATATGTATGTGGTCAGGAGGGTGGGGGTGGAAGAAGATCTACAAAAGAGTGCAATGAGTGAAGATGGAACAGGATTTCTATATTCGGCAGGAATTCGCCCATTTGGTGTGTTTATTTTTTGTTTTCGAAAAATTGTTTTTGTGTCCAAAAAATTGAATTTTTAATTTAAATACTTACTTTAGAATTAACAAACGTAAAAAAAATATTCATGCCCAAGTTCTTTAAATGAATAATATAGTGGTTATAAAGGGCCAGTTCTTGATGTTAAAATTTGGAGAAAAATTGTCATTATTAAATGTGAAAAGGCATAAAATAAGAAAATATTTATTTAAACATTTCAAATTGGATTTATTATTAATGGACATTTTGTGTTGATTTATTTCCACACCTTGAATGAAATCTTGAAAAAAATATGAAAATGTTTTAATATATTTTTATTTAACATTTTTTCATTAACAGGTCTTCGATTTATTTCAATAAGACAAGGTTTCAAAACGAGGTTTTAATCTGAAATGTTTTTATGACTATCTGGAAAGGAATTTCAACATATTTAAAGTATTTCTCTATTTATTTGAATTCATTAAATACTTTTTAAAAAAAATTAAATCTGCAAGATTTGATAGCTATAAATGTTTAGAATTTCATGAAATCAATGGAAAATATTTTCATTTACATAACTTTTCTTTAATATTAATATTTAATACTAAAATATAAACAAAACTTTAGAAAGGGGGTTTCAATAAAAAAAATTAATAATAGTTTGTAATAATGTTTTCGTGATTATTTATACTATTACTAATAATAAGAGGTTTTTTTTGTTTTGTTTTCTTAAATTCAATGTCTCTTAAAGTTATCTTCTTTTTACTACTTCTTCTTTATCCTTTGCTTAACGGAATGAGTAGTTTGAGTACATGAAAATAGTAATATAGTATGAGAAAACAAACCATTCTAGTACGAGAAAACAATTTCCTACCAAAAATAATACGTATAATTATTTTCCAAAACATAACAGAACAACATCAGGCTTCTAATTGCTTTCATTGTTAATTTAGGTAAATTAAATTAGTTAAGAAATTAAAATTATCTTCTCATCTCTCCCGATTTCGTTGCTTAGAAAACAACCTGAATGTTGATTTTCCCTCAAATATAGTGTTAACGTAATGAAACAACATTTACAGAGGAATATCTGTATAACATAAAAGAAAAATTTTATGTTTCGGAAATTAAAATTTATTAACAGTAGTACAACTGCAGGCTTCTAATTGTTTACATTGTTAATTTCGGTAAATTAAGTTAGTTGAGAAATTAAAATTATCTTCTCATCTCTCCCAATTTCTTTGCTGTGAAAACTATCTGAATGTTGTTTTCACCGCAAGTATTTTGTTAAAGTAATGAAACAACATTTACAGTGGAATATCTACATAACATTAAAAAATTGTATATTTCGGAAATTAAAATTTATTAACAGTAGTACAACTGCAAGCTTCTAATTATTTTCATTGTCAATTTCGGTAAATTAAATTAGTTAAGAAATTAAAATTATTTTCTCATCTATTCCGAATTCTTTGCTTTGAAAACTATCTGAATGCTGTTTTCTCTGCAAATATTTTGTTAACGAAATGAAACATATCTTTCTTTCATTTCCCCGAATTTTTTGATTTGAAAACTATCTGAATGTTGTTTTCACAGCAAGTATTTTGTTAAAGTAATGAAACAACATTTACAGTGGAATATCTACATAACATTAAAAAAAAATTTTATATTTCGGCAATTCAAATTTATTAATAAAATAATATAATTCTTTTTTTAAAGCACATAAATGTACTCAGGTACAAAGAAAACTGTTAAAAAAGCATTAGTAATTTCTTCGAAAAACTCCCAGATTCAATTTGGCTTCCTTGGCGAAGCCACCATGTCCTGGCAACCATGTTGTCTCCGAGGATTGTAGTTGTCAACTTAATGTGGGGGACTTTGGAATAAAAACCCATTCCAACATACTGCGGGTATTTTTTCCCTTTCTCCTGGACATAGTAGGATTGTCCGATTTTAACGTTATATCCTTTTCCTTCAATAAAGAGCCTTTAGGGGGCTATTCTGATAAATAGCGAGGTAATAAATAATAACAAAGTGGATTTTACATTCGATTCTCTTCCTGTAATTCCCGCAGTTGTTGTTTCGCGGTCGATGTCTGTTTTATTTTTAGAAGGATAAAGTTTGAATTTCAAATAAATGTACAGGGCTATTTTTATGGTGATGTTGCTCTATTTTACAGAAAATATACCTTTATTTGAAATTTTGTTTTCTAGAAAAGAAAGATAAAAAGACTTTATATTTTTATATTATGGATAATATAGTTATGAGTTTATAAAAGAAAAAGAAAAAAAAAGTTTTCCTTAATAGCTGTTTTTTTGTAATTAAGGTATTAGAATATATAACATTAACGTCAATTTCGTTGATAATCATTTAAATTTTATTTCAGAAACAGTGAACAAAACTATCTTATTTTTAAAAAACTGTTTGTTCAAAAAACATTTATTTTTGATAAACAAGTTTAATTTAAGAATTATTACAATGTTCAAGTATTTGATGGGGTACAAATATATATATATATATATAAAGATATATATATATATATATATATATATATATATATATAATATATTTTAGCAGTAAAAATTTCGATAAAATTAAACAGATTTTGTAAAACGGTTGCACATTAATGTCATTTTCCTTTTCATTTGAAATAATTATGTATAAAAATATGTATGAATCATAGTAAGAATCAAATACTATAATGATATTAAAGATAATTGAATACACAACTAATCGCTAATTTTATATCATTACATAATTTATTCTTTCGTGTATAAGCTGAAAATTTTTTTGAACCTTTTCTACAACAAAATCATCGGCTTATATATAAATAAACTGTTCTCCCCCAAAAAATTAAACATATAAATAACAAATAAAAATAGTAATAATAATAATACTAAAAATAAAAACGTATATACTTTTCCACTAAACGGACGGATATATCGCTAAACATTGCTAAATATAGCACGTTTTAATTTTTTTTATATTTTTAAAGCTTAAGAAATAGTTATTGACTTTATATAGAATGAATTATTCTTTTTAAGAAAAGAAGTTTTTTTTTTTTCGAAATTGTTTATATTGCTGGTTTGTTGCATCACCGTCAGTACAAAAAAATCTGATTTTGGAAGAAATTTGCTCCCAGTTTACGCAAAAGTACCAAAACGTACACCAGAAATAAGAATAGAATAATGTAAATAATTAGCACAGAAAATAACAATCTGAAATTAAAATTACTTTAACCTTTTGAACTTACTTTTCAGATTTTTGTTTTTATAAAACAGCAACTGCATAGCAATAATGTGTTTCTTGATTTAGATGGGGTTACCAGAGTTATAACGTTCGTTGTTGGCATCTGGGATTTAACTTTATAGCGATTTTATTGGAAAATATTTCACCCGTTTTACTTGCTTAACAATATTTTTTGCCTTCATGGCGACATGTTTAAATTTCTTTTTATTTCGGCTTATATACGGGTTTTGAAATTCGGGTACAAAAAAAAAAAGTTTTGAAAAAATAGAAATTTTATTTACATCTATTTAGGCCAAACCTTGTACAGGCTTATATTTGAAAATATACAGCTCGTTATTTTAATTTCATTTATCAAAACTGTAAATAAGAAAGTTCAGCAATTAGCAAATCAGAAATGGGAATCAGCAATTAAACCATTTTTTTAAATCCGAAAGAAAACAATTCACAAATCGCATTTACTACATGTTTGCATCTTTCTTATATTAACAAAATTATAAATAGCTTTTTTTTAAAAATAATTAAAAGTTAGTAACAAATTTCTTCATTATTTAATGCATTAAAATTTAGCACTATTTATGAAAATTGTAAAAAAAATTCAAAGTTTATTAATAACTACTATCAGAATGAAGAAAATATTTTGCATTTCTAAATCGGGTGAATAGTGACTATTCTTAAAATTTATTAAAAAGTATAAATTTAGGGAATTTTTAATATTTCAAAACAAACAATTAAAAAAAAATTTAAATGGTAAAATTTTTTTCTTTTAAACATTTAAACAATTTAAAAGACATTCTTTTTATACTCAAAAATAAACAATTATACTTCTTATAGAGCAACAAATCTAAATAATTGTCACTTTTAGTGTTTCATAAAAATGATAAATAGTAAAATCAATAATTTAAACATAAAGTGTAAATGGAAGCTTTTTTAAAATTAATCAATTATCCAAAATTTGTAAAATCCCAGACTCTCTTAGATCCATCGCAGTAGAGGCTTTCCGCCTGGAGACTGGACATGACTGTCTTGCTAAACATCTACACAGTAGTGAACTGTACAGTTCTTTGAGCAACCAGAACTCTATGAGATAGACAAAATCATTTGATATGTTGTTCTTCATTGAATTAAGAAAACTTACACAAGCAGATATTGGCGGGGTAGAGAGATTGATGCAATTGGCATCCAGCGACTCATTTTCTTTTATCTTTATGCAGTCACAGTTTTGATGTAATTATTATCATTTTTATGAGTTACTGTTTTGCTGATTTGCATTCCATCTTTATGCTCCAATCTCATGCGTCTGTGATGCATGGGAACCAATGATGCAAAATCAAGTGCTTTTGTAATTAAAAAATTATCCCAATATATGCAGTTCTTTTTACATTTTGTCCTCTTAAAAATACAATAATTACTTGGAAGAATGGTTGCAAGGAATACCTATGGGTGATCAATATTAATATCTATTAATTGATAGATTTTAACAAATAAAACTTTAGATATATTTTTATACATAAAATAAAAATATATATTTTAAATTAAAGATAGAAGACAAAAATATTAGTATATGTAATTGTTTAATATTGTTTTTATATGTAATACAAAAATCAGTGAAACACAACTAATATTTTATGTAAAAAGCTAACTGTGGTTAATTTTTGTGTAGAAAATTAACGTTTAATACAAAGAAATGTTTGTATACATAATGTAAAAAAATCAGTAAAACACAACTAATATTTTATGTAAAAAGCTCATTGCGGTTAATTTTTGTGCAGAAAATTAACGTTTAATACAAAGACATTGTTTGTATACATAATGTAAAAAATCTAGGAGCAAAAAGTGGAACACAGGAAAATAAGATTCGTAGGAAAAGAAGCGCAGTGACCGCCTCCCGTCGTCGCGCGGCCGGCATCCTCCTCTCGAAGGAGGAGGGCCCACTTCTGCGGATGGAGGGGAAATAACTTCCCCGTGAGAGGCCCGCACTTCCGTCGCAGGAGAGCGAACCTGTCACCCAGCTTCCCTCCAGAACTCGCCGCAGAAAAATGGAGCCCTCTGGGGTTTTAAAAGGGATTAAATTTAGGTTCACTCCTATTCATACTCAGAGTAACTCAAGTTTGTCTTTCAAGTCACCTTAAATTCGATGCAATATATCCTTTTTTTAAATTAAATCATTATTTTTTAAGCATTTATTTAAGGTTAATATTGATTGTCTTTAATGAAATAATGTTTGAAATTTTTTAAATACTATCATGTAAACACTTTAGAAACAAAATTATGTTGACAGTTTCCAATAGTATCCCCAAAAACAAGAATATATAATAATACTAGTTTCCAGTTATAAAAACACTGATAGTTTCCAATTATAGAATCACCAAAACATGAATTACTTAAAAAGAATCAAAATGAATTATATGATATAAGATAGTTTCCAATTATAGAAATCCCAAATTTAATTAAAATTAAGGTTAATCCCCACAAATTAGGCATTTTTGAAAAGCAAAAAGTATTTTTCTTAAATGAGCTCTATATTTTATTTAATCTAATATTGATCTTCGATTATAAATCAATAAATACCTGCTGTTATTTTATACTTATTATTGAATGTATAGAATATTCATTAGATGCATTACTAAACACTTTTTAATATGTTTCTTTTTATTAGCATTTTAAAGTACTTTGGTTAATTGATAGTTTTTTGCATTTAAATTTTCTATTGAAATAGATTTTAAATTAATTTTAAATTAAATACTGAAATAGATTCAATAGAAAATGAAATTTGCAATTATACTGCAATGTAAAAATTATTACTAATAAAGTCTAATACAATGCATGACATACAATAGATACAGTAATTCTAAGTAACAACTTTGATTAATCTTGATAACACAGCCAAAATATTTTTAAACAACTTAAAAAATTGCTTAATTCTAGATTTAGTATTTGGATTAAATATTAGCATTGAAAAGAATATTTTCTAATATATCTTATTTCGAAGAATTGTCGTTTATTTTATAAAACAAGTAGTATAAAAACAATTTTTTTTAAGTCAATTCCTTCTCTTTTTTCACTATATTACAAAAAATCCTTTATAAATAATTTTCATTCATTTTTTTAAAGTTTATCTGGCGCCATCTATTGATAGATATATGCAACTTGAATCTAAAAAAAACTAAAATTAGTTAATTAAATTTAATGAATTAATTAATATTTGAAAAAACTGCATTAACATCAAGTGCAAAAAAAATGTATTTGAACGTTGAGTGGAGGAATAAAAAGTATTTCATTAAAGATTGAAAATTTGAACAAGATATATATAGGGAGAGTGTGAGCTAATAGAAGGAATTGAAAAAAAAGGACAGCAATTTCGAATTACAGCAAAGTAATAAAAGCAAAAATAATAAAAGCAAATATAATAAAAGCAAATAAATACGATAAAAATAATAAAAGCAAATAAATACGATAAAAATAAATAAAAGCAAATATATTAGGCTATATTTCAAATTAAATTAAAAACTTTTTGAGAAATTAAAATTAAAAAATATATATACATTAACAAGAATACTCAAACCCGATCGTTTCAGATTTCAAACGTAAAAAATTAAGAATAATAATGTCCAGAAAAATAAGCTAAATTAAAATCAGACGATTTTTTATATTATTGCCAATTTGTAGTTACATTATTTTAAAAATTGAACAATATATATTAAATAAATAATAAAAATATTTGATAATAAAATAATAATAATTAATAATTGAATGATAATTAATAAATAATTAATAATGAATAATAAATTAATGAATATTAAAATAAATAATTAATAATCATTAATTAATTAATAATTAATTATGAGAAAAATGTATTTTTAATTAACTATTAATTAATTAATGATGAGCAAATGAGAAGAAAGAGCAGCGTGAATATATGAATATTTCTCCCATATAAAACTAAAATTAATTAATTAAATTTAATGAATGAATTAATGTTTGGAAAAACTGTATTAACATCCAGTGTCATACAGTACAAGTTCAAAAAAATAAAATTTTTTGAACTTGAGTGGATGAATAGAATGTATTTTATGAACGATTGAAAATTTGAACAAGATATATATAGGGAGAGTGTGAGCTAATAGAAGGAATTTAAAAATTGATCATTCTATGTTAAACTTTGGTGACATAAAAATTAAATAAAAAAATTTAAGTATTCAACATTCATGACCTTTTCTCAACAACGGAGAACTGAAACATTGAAGAAAATAGTTTGCTTTTTTTATATTCATAGCTTAGTTTAAAGTTAATTCAGTTTATGTCATAAAAAGTAGGATTTATGTGTAGATTTAAGATTGGAGTTTTAACAGATAATCAGATAAGTATGGCTTTATTCAGCTGTACGAAATTAATAAATGTCCTTTTATAATTAATAAAATTATTTGGATATATATGAAATCTGTGAAACAAGTTCAGCAATAGTTTATTGCAAACTTCCTGTTAACTGCTTAAACAAAAAAAATATTTTAAAATAGTACGAATAAATGTAAAGATGTAAAAGTATAATTTATTGTAAGAATGAATTCATGCTATTTTTACATTTTATTTTTACATTTTATTTTTATTAATTATTTATTTTTACATTTTATTTAATTTTATTTTTATTCATGCTATTTTTACAGCCACGAGCTGGTCTTAGGAGTTTTCAAGTTCAAATCAAATAAATTAAGACAATAAATATAAAATTCTACCTGAAAATGAAGCCTTCTTTATATCATTATAAATAGGGCATGATTATTTAAATGAGTAAATATGCATAGTAATAAAAGAAAAAATAAATCAAAACAAAACACACATAATAATAAAGCAATTATGAAAAATTAAATTATTTATAAAAATTCCTTTACTTAGAGAAGTATCTAAATATATTGAGAGAAAAAATACAAATTTAATAGCTTTAATTATTTAAAAGTTTTGAAATTACATGTTGCAATACTATCTAAATTTTTATAAATAGCCACAATAAGATGTTACTGACAACCAATGTTATTGATAACCAGGAATATGAAATCTACAATAATATTTAAATTAAGGTATAAAAAAATACAAAGATACTAATTTATAAAAATTTTATTTATATAAATTTTATAAATTTCAATAAATTCTATTAAATATATCTAAATTTTATTTATAATATCTATCTATATTAAATATCTCTATATCTAGCAGATTAAGAAGCATGTTTAATCAAAAGATAAAGACAACCCTAAGAATTTTGAAAGAAATATATTAATAAAAAATTTTGGCACAATACAAATTAAAAGCACATGAAATTGAAGATCACTATTTTAAAATACTACCTTATCCATGATTATCATCATACTTATTAAAATTCGAAAAATCGATGGTAGACAGAAATATATGGTAGAAAGAAAAGGTATATTTTGTGTCAGTCGAAATGACACTCGAGCAAGAGAAATATATTGAGCAAAGAACACGCCATTCAAAATTAAAAGTTTTGAAAACAATGTTTAGAAAATCATTCAAAATCATCAATGGGATGATAAGACATAATTTATACGATGTTCTATCTTACACTCTAGAACCATCGAGGGAAAAGATTTGTGGTATTTTGAGAACAAAGTGGCAAATGACATTATTTTTAGTAACAAATAGGCTTTTTTACAGTTCTGTATGTTATTTAGATTATCTTTAAAAAACAATAAGCTTGATTTTGTCTTTTCGAATTCTTTCAATTTCGTATTGTCAAACATTTTTATAACTGCTGAAATAAATATTTTTTAGAAATGCGTAATGTTTTTATAGATAAGATATAGCAAAAGAACGCCTTTCTATTAAGAAAAAAATATATAAAAACGTGACTTTCTCATTCTCATTTTCTACCCTCTTATTCAATAACCTTGGCGAACAATTAAAAATTTTAAGCCAGACGTCTTCATTTCCTCGGATCAATCTAAAGAAAGCTTGTAAACTTGGTTGGAGTGAAAGACTGTTAATTTTATCTCACAACTTTGAAATTATAAATATTTTATAATTTTTTTTACACGAAGAGTTAAAATTGTAAATAGTTTACTTTTATTTAAATATAAACAAAGCTGATCTTAATGCCTTTCTAAAATTCTCCAACCAATCATTCACTGAGGGTTTTCATCAAACGAAAAACATGAACGTATACAAACAAATATAGTATCGATCAAGTCACTCTAGAATACACATAAAAATATAAGTATCTTTTCTTAATGATCAATAACACATAAAAATGTTAAGCGGAAAAAAAATTGTTGATAAAAACAATTCTCCAACAGCATTATCCGGACTGTACCTATTTGTCGTTGTTGCTAATAGTACTAGCAACATTAACTGAGGCTCTTGATCAAATGAAAAACGTGAAAGTATACAAATAAATCTAGTATAGATCAAGTAATTTTTAAATGCATATAAAAATATAAATATCTTTTTTGATAATCAATTACACAGAAAAATGTTAGGCAAAAAAATTTTAAAACAAAAATTCTCCAACAGAAAAACATTATCTTGATTGTAACATATATCATTCAATCTTTTAACCGTTGCAACTATAGTACTAGCATCCTTAATTGAAGCTCTTGATCAAACGAAAAACGGGAAATTAAATAAACAAATATAGTATAGATCAGGTCATTTTAGAATACATATAAAAATACAATTATCTTCTCTTAATGATTAATTACACATAAAAATGTTAAGCAAAAAATTCTTCAACTGAAAAGCATTATCCAGATTGGACACCATCCAAAGCATGTATTAGCATCATTCACTTAGGCTCTAGAGTCTATATCAAACAAAAAATATGAAAGTATACAAATAAATATAATATAGATTGGGCCACTTTAGACTACGCATGCAAATATAATATCTTTTTTGATGATCAATTAGATATAAAAATGTTAAGCAAAAAAAAAATTGTTGATAAAAATTCTCCAGCAGAAAAGCATTATCCGGATTGCACATCATTCAACCTATTACTCTTTGCAACTATATTACTAGCATCATTCAGTGTGGCTCTTGATCAAACGAAAAATATTAAAATATATAAACAAATATAGTATAGATCAGTTACTTTATTAATACATATAAAAATAAAAATATATCTTTTTCGATAATCAATTACACATAAAATGTTAAGCATAAAAATATTTGTTGATAAAATAAATACTCCAACAGAAAAGCATTATCCGGATTGTATACCATTCAATCCATTAGTCGTTGCAATTATAGTACTAGCATCATTAATTGAGGCTCTTGATCAAACGAAAAACATGAGGTATAAAAATAAATATAATATAGATCAAGTTACTCTAGAATACACATAAAAATATAAATATTATTTCTTAATGATCAATTACACATAAAAATGCTAAAAAAAAGAATATTTTTGATAAAAAAAACTTTAGCTTGAACAACATCATTTGTAATCTTATGCTGTAAGAAAATTGTGGTCAAAGTGTAATTTTCCTTCGCCCCTGCACACAAAATGAATGGGATCGACCTTAATACATTTTGTGTCTGTGGCGCAGTCAATAGGGTAAACACTGGAGGGAAGGACAGTGGAAGAGGGGAGACAATGATTGACTCCATTGATCATGTTTCTTCTGTTGCAACGCCCCGCCATCCATCGAACACATGCACTTTTTGTTTATTTATTTCTTTAGGCCTGGCCGCAACTTTGGCATCTGCTCCCAAGTGGTTATAGATGGCACAAGAAAAATAGATCGAACATGGAAAAGTGACACTTTCAGATCTAAAGTGAGTTAGCCATTTTTTTTTCACTCAACTTTTCTCCTACAACTTGGACAGGTAAAAGAAGAAGAAAAAAAAAGTGAGATATTATTTTTTTTTCAGTCGATAATATATAGCGTTAAAGTTGAAGGCTGTGAAAAAAGTAAAAAAATAATATTTCAGAAAAGTTGTTTTGTGACAATTTTTTTTTTTGATTTAGTGGTATTTCTTTTTTAACACTGCGCTGACTCCATTGCAGAGAGAGACGAAATTTAGTTGGCGATAAAAAAATAAAAATGAGAAATCTGAAATGGAATTGAAAAGTTTGGTATATTTATATTTCTTCAGTGAGTTTGTTCCGGAAATTGGATTGAGAGATCAAAAAAGGGATATTTTTACAAATTGAAAAAGGTGATGAAACTCATTTTTTAAGAGGTTTCAAAAGGATGTTTTGAAAACTTTTTGTATAGTGTATATATATAAATTCCTTTAAAAAACTCGAATGCTATTTACTTTAGTTGCTACAGCAAAAGTCTAAATGAAAAATTCATTGCAAAAGTAGAAATAAAAATCAAATGTTATAAAGCTATAAGTGTATATGATATTGTTTCCTTAATACAAGTTTTACTAAATACAGGACTGTTATAACATATAGTACAAAGATAAGATAAATGTTACTATTTTCAAAGATTATTAGATTATTTTAAATAATAAGGATATGTATTTCAATCCAATTTAGTCCCTTTAGAAATTTAAGGCATTCAAATTTACATTAGCATGGATGTTAAATTTTTCTATTAGTATGGTAAGGATTAAGTCGTCATATATTCTGAAGTTATGAGTTTATCTGATATTGCTTCCTTAATACAAGTTTTACTAAATACAAGACTGTTATAATGAAGTAAGAGATGGAAGATATAACATGGAAAGATAATATATTGTCCTAATGCAGCTGGCAATACACAGACAATTAATCTTATGCTATAAGCAAGGCCTCCACCGCTGTTGCTCATTTAGCACTATCCAGAGGGCACGTGTAACTTGAAGATACGCTACGGAAGTGAGTAACACTATTACCACAACACTCTACGATCGTATTAGACCGGGAGCTATGATTTGAAGTGGAATCCAAACCACTACAAATATCCATAGCCCCGCCGGGACTCGAACCCGACACCTGTGGTACAGAGCATCAGAGCGTTAGCCACTCGGTCATCAGGCCCATTACAAATATAAGGTCAATCTGGTTATCTTCAATGATTCTTTTAACAGCAAGAAGTAGAAGATATAACATACAAAGATAAGAAAAAGTTTGCTATTTTCAATGGTTATTTTAAATAACAAGGGCACGTATTTCAATACAATGTATTCATTTTAGAAATTTAAAGCATTCAGATTAACATTAGCATGAATGTTAAATTTCTCTATTAGTATGACAGTCATTAAGGCATCATATATTCTAAAGTTATGAGTGTGTTTGATATGGCTTCCTTAATACAAGTTTTACTAAGTACTGTTATAACTGAAGTAAAAGGTAAAAGATATAACATACAAAGATAAGATAAATCTTGTTATTTTAAATGGTCATTTTAAATAATAAAGGCATGTATTTCAGTCAAATGAATTCCCTTTAGAAATTTAAGGTATTAAAATTAACATTAGCATGGATGTTACATTTTTTCTATTAGTATGACAGAGACTAAGGTATTAAACTTTATGCTTTTAAACATATAACTAACCCAAAAAGAATCAATTTTCAAAGAAAGAAGAATCAAAAGAATCAACACAAGTGATAAACATATTAAATCTGTCCTTACATGTCCTTTTTTCTTGAAAGCATTTTGAAGGATAGTTTTTTTTTTTTTTTTTTTTTTTTTTTTTTTTTTTTTTTTTTTTGAATGCCCTGAATTGTTACCATTTGTATTTTGAGATCAACTGATCGTCTGGTTTAATTGTATCATAATCATTGTTCGTCCGTTTTAGTTTTTAAAATTTTCTCACACAGTTTTAATATGTAGACTTTTATCTTTCAGATCGCACAACCATCCAATATCTTAAAAAATGAGAAAATCATAGGTGGGATACGATTGCAAATGGTAGAACTTCCTATACCCATGTAAAAATAAAATTTCTTAATGAAAATGAATTTTTAAAACAAATATTTCATCAATTAAAGATTGATGTTGATTTAATTTATTTTACAAAATACAAATTGAATAACATATTTTCCTAAATATTTTTGTGTGTGTCAACATGTTTTTTTTTTTCAAATCCGAATCTAATAAATATTTAATAATATGAATTATAGATGAAATAATCACCTGTTATCTATTGCTATTCTGAAAAAATCTAAAATCCTAAATTCAAATACATTTTTTAATTGTCTTTCTTTTTTAATAAATACATAAATTTATTGTGAATTGACTTTTTTGTTAGTCATTTTGAATATGCTTAAATAAATCCTTAAAACATTTAAAAGATCATTAGTAGTTAATGATTTTCTGTTTTAAAAATAAATATGACATAACGCTTTAAAAAACCCGTTTAAAACATAAATGACTTAAATCTGTAAACTATTTTTGCCAGAATGAAATGAAAAAGTGAAAAAATAAAGTGATTAAACACACTCTTTCCGTTGAAAAATGAGCTCGTTCGTTCAACCGGATGCTCAAAAGTTAGAATCAGTGGAGCAATTCTCACTGATGGATGATTCTTGGTAAACAAGCTGCAACTTCAATTAGGATGAGTTATTTCCAAAAAAACTGCAGTTTATAAAATCAGCCTCACAAAAGTTGTTAACAACAGTTTTTTTTCCAGCAATGCTGACAAACTTATGGTATCGGAAGGCTCTAAATTTTTACTCATGAGGCACGCTTTGTTGAGTTACTCTTTGTATTCTATATGGCTGTTGTCCGGAAATCGTTTAAAACGAAAGTTTGGACTCCAAAAAATTTTATTTAAAAAATTATACAAAACATTGATAATGTGTTGACCAATAATATTTTAGAAAGGATTAGATAAATATAAAATATTAGTATTTTTTTAATAAATTAAATAAGTTAGATTAAATAATTTTTTTTCCTAAGTGCTTACAAACTTATAGTATTGGAAGTACTAATCTTAATTCATGAGACATGCTTTGTCACTTTACTCATTGTATTCTACATTGCTGTAGCCCAGAAACTGTTTAAAACGAAAGTTTGAGTGCTAGAAAACTTAATTTTAAAAGCAATGTAAAACATTGATAATATGTTGTCCAATAATATTTTAGTAATGATAAAATAAATTTAAAGTATTAATAAATTAAATAAAGATTAAATACATTTTTTCCTCAATGCTTACAAACTTATGGTTATCGGAAGATTATAAATCTTTACTCATGAGATATGCTTTGTTACTTTACTCATGAGATATGCTTTGTTACTTTACTCATGAGATATGCTTTGTTACTTTACTCGTTGTATTCTATATGCCTGTAGCCTGGAAACTATTTAAAATGAAAGTTTTGACTTCAGAAAGTTTTATTTTAAAAATAACATAAAACATTGATAATATGTTGTCCAATAATATTTTAATAATGATAAAATAAATTTAAATTATTAATAAATTAAATAAAGATTAAATAAATTTTTTCCTCAATGCTTACAAACTTATGGTTATCGGAAGATTATAAATCTTTACTCATGAGATATGCTTTGTTACTTTACTCGTTGTATTCTATATGCCTGTAGCCAGGAAACTATTTAAAATGAAAGTTTTGACTTCAGAAAGTTTTATTTTAAAATTAACATAAAACATTGATAATATGTTGTTCAATAATGTTTTAATAGTGAATAAATAAATCCCCATGTCGTATCTTGATCTGGAGATGCAACCAATATTTGAAAAATGAGTCTCATCAATAAATTTAGAAATCTTTATGTAATTAGCCAACTTCACTTGAAAATCTAACATGAATGTATCTACTGGTATTCTATTCAGTTGTTGAATGGATTAAGCTTTGTTAATTTACTCATTATATTCTACATGGCTGTAGCCAGGAAACAGTTTAAAACAAAGGTTTGTAACCCGAAATGAAGAAGCCAATAAATATGTTTGCTTATCAAAAGTTTTGAAATGTAAAGATATGACCGTTACACTTATATTATCGAATATTAATTGCATTATTAATTACACAATACAATTATTATTAAAAGTATAATATTGTATATAATATAATATAATTGTGTATAATATTATAATAATATTGTACAATTATTACAATTATGCAATAAAATTATTACGTTTATATTATTGAAAACAAAAATAATGAACTATTTTTTATCCTTTTTTTAACATATATTTTTTTTCCACTTTTTGATCTCTAGACATGGACCGTTATTTGAGAAACTAATATCAATAGCAAACAAGTAATATAAAAAATTTTGTTTTCACATGTTTCATTGTTCCCTCCTTGACAAGAATCCAGAATGAAAAAAGAATCTGAAAAAGAATTTTTTTTTTTTTTTAGTGATCTACATGCTTCGCCACTGACGGTATTTATTCCTAAATTTATATCTTGCTAAATATCTTATGTAAGAGAAATTTTTTTCTTCCTTTTAAAACTTAAATTATTTAATTTAATTTAATTAACGAATTAATACTTGAAAAAACTGTATTGACATCAAGTGCCATCCACTACAAGTTCAAAAAAATGTATTTGAATTTGAGTGGATGAATAAAAAGTATTTTATGAACGATTGAAAATTTGAACAAGATATATATAGGGAGAGTGTGAGCTAATAGAAGGAATTGAATAAATTCGCTTTCAACTCATTAACTCATTATTAATTAGTAAATACCTAGTGAATGAAATATAATGAAATATCTAATGTAATGTGAATGTATTCACTGGTTTTATATTTGTAAAACATAATGCACAGTTAATGTCATTTCCATTATAATTAAAAAGGGATTTTGATTTAAAAAGGGTAATTCTGAAACATTTATTTAAAAAAATTAAATCTCTGAAAGTTAAAAGTATATAAATGTCAAAAATGAAATAGTATTATATTTATAAATTTGCGATTAAGATGTCAAATTTTACTGAATCTATTACATCATTGATTTTTAATACATCTGTGATTCTTTTCTAGTGATTTAGGCTTAAGTGCTCATCATTAGAAAACGATAAAATATCGAATTTTTTATGTTTTTTTAATTGTATTCGTGTTTCAAACTTAATTTTTAAGTAGCCTACAACAAAGTATCTATTTTGTGACAGATTATTATTTTTTTCGATCTGACATAAAAAAGTCTGATAGAATAGAATAAGAAAAATGTAGTAGGATAAAATTTATTTTTTTATTTTTTATTTACAGCTTTAGGTTGGACTTATTTTCCTATGATGCGGGTTTTTTTTAGTTTCTAGTTGAATTTATAATTCAAGCAAAACTGGCAATAATTATTTCATTACCAAAGTGATTAACTTTTGATTAATTATAATTAATCTAAAGTATTATTTCTAAGCATGAAATACTTAGTATGATTTCTAATTTGAAATACGAAATATGGTTTCTAATTAAACCTGAAGTTAAATCATAACACAATTATGCTCATGAAATTTATCTTAAACGTAGAACACGTGAAACAATATCTCTTGGTTTATATATTAATACATTCATCATATTCGTAAAAATCATCAGATTAAATTTTTATTTATCAACAAAATAAAAAAATTATAGACAAGATATTAAACTTTATTCGTGAGATTTTCGAATAGATGGCATAACTAATATTATTACCAGATCAATTAGACTGGCAAGTGGTTCATATCAGTCGTTGGGCATTAAGATTAAAATGTGTCATTTCGTTTATGTGTGAAAAACATAATTTTTTTTATCTTTGATTATGTCAAAATTTGAACATATAAAATATCATTTATGGAAGAAAGGTAAGAGCAGCTGAATCACATCGAATTCTAGTAAAAGTTTACCCGGAGCAGTCAGGAAGTTGAGCACAAATAGAGCTGAAAGTTGGAGTACAGCTGAAAGAAATACTCAAAAAAGATTTCAATTATTCAAAATAGGGATTTTGGTATGGAAAACTAAAAACGACCTACACTACAACAACAACAAAAAAAAATCCTGCATTTATTACTAGGGAATATTATTGACTGCAATGCATGCATTTCAGCCAAGCTATAAAAGAAAAACGGCCTGAATATTATGGAAGACATGATTAAATCACTTTTCAAAATGTGACCACCCACACGTGACCCACATGTTTCAAAGCAAGTCAAAAAAGTATTTATTATTTACAAACGTTTCTATGGGAAGTCCTACTTCACCCACCATATTCTCTAGATATTACTCCTTCTGATTACTATTTTTTTATATCAATGACACATAACTTGACTGAGAAGCACTTTTTTTTCTTCTTCCTCAATGGAGCAACACTCCCATGGTGGGGCAAAGTCATGTGCCTACTGGAACATTTCGAGACAGGAGATTTCTTTTTTTACATGGTAGAGTTGTCAGCCATACACCCAACAGTCATACTGGACCGGGACCTGCGCTTTGGGATGGATTTCGAGCCACTACCAGCACCCATGGTATCACCGAAGCCTGTGACACGGAGCGCTAGAGCACTAATCACACGGCCATTAGGTCCCCTATTCTTTAAAAGATATCACAAATTAATTTTATTTGTGAATAATCTCAAAATTCGTTCTTTTAACATTAAATGAGTCTTTTTCCGAAGTGAATAAAATAGTGTCTAGCTATGGACACTATTTTGATTGTTGTTATAATTAATTCTTTAATTGAAATAAATGCCTTATTTTAAGAAAAAAAAATCACCTGAATTACATTTAATACCTATAAAATCTTCAGATTTTATTAATAAATGAATAAAAAAGTTATAATTAATTCTATTTCACATGAATTGTCAAAATATACAATTTTATATTTCTATGAACTGAAAATAAAACATTTTCAGCAGCATATTTGAAAGCACTCATCCTCCTCATCATCATCATTGTCGCAACAACCCCATGGTGGACCAAGGCTGTCTGCCTATTGGCAGATTACAAGACAGGAGATGTTATTTTTTTTACGAGGTAGGGTTGTCAGCCTTAGCCCAACAGTCATATGATACCGAGACTTACACTTTATAGTGGATTCCGAGCTATTACATACATCCATGGTACAGCCGAGACCCCAATCTTGTGGCACCGAGCGCCAGAGCACTAGTCACTCGGAAATCCACCGTCATATACATATATGTACATATCAATACTTCTTATGTTAATGACAATTAAATGTCAATCTTTCTTACTTCTATATCTTCTTCTTACATTCTAATATTATTAGACATGATTTCCTCTACCTCACAGTTACTATCATTTGCGACATCTATCGTATTTTAAAAGACATTTATGATGTTCACTTCTTTTATAACTCAATTTAAGATAATGAATAATGATTTCTATAAGCCTATTTATTTACATATTTATGATATTTATTTCTATGAATTGAAAACAAAACATTTTAGCAGCATCTTTGAAAGTACTACTACATCAGGTATATAAAGTAAATAACTGAGGAGTTGAGTGAATGAGTTGATGATTCGCATTTCAGGTAGAAAAAAAGAACACAAAGGTATGTAAGCCATACAGCTAGATGAAAGAATACGTCTTTTTTACTTTCATAAATCTCACCCATTTTAACAACAAAAAAAGAATTTCAATGCAGGCTGATTTGAAACACTATCGACAGTTCTCTTATCGTACAGTGCGTCTCTCTCTGTACAATGTACTGGGTATATTTCTGAACAATAAAACGGTACGATGCTATAAAATGGCGACTAGAAATTTATCTCAAAACCTTCCATAAAGAAAAAAAAATTTAAAAAAACACCGAACAGAAGGGGAAAAAATAACGATAATTTAAACGCAAAACACACCGACAAGCCCAAAAATAATAATGATTTCAAAAAAATAAAGATTAAAAAAAAAAAAAAACTCGTTGGGAAGGTTTTGGCCCATTGTTTCTTTGTCCCAAAGCCACAGCGTCGGGTTTCGAAAATTCAAAACATTCGGAACAGCACCCATTTCTTCACGGGGAACATTACCAACCATTTAGGAGACAGATAACGTCCTGAAAAGGATAAGTATTACAATGGGTCGGCACTCCCCCTGTTCTAATAATGGCGAGGTGGGCGAAATTACGGCAGATAAAGTTTCAATAAGGGCTTTGTTCATTTTGCCTTTGGGTCAGAAATTTGCGGCTAATGATCTATTGGCTGGCGAACAATACGAATGTAAGCGGGCTTTCTTTTGTGCGCTGGATCAATAGCGGAGGTGTGTTCGGAGGAAAAGTGAGCCATTGTCACCTTTTAAGAGCTCGCAGGTAATGCAATTCGCGTTTTTGACTGTAAACGTTGATTTGTAGAATTTGATTAGAAAATTTCGTAAATAGCGGATAAAGTTGATTTCTACATATTATTTTTAAAAAGTCTCTTTTTGTTTCGTATAGCATATTCCATTAGTTTTATATGATGCAATGTGAAGATACATTACATTTAAAAAGAAATACTAATATCAAATAAATACAGGTAAAATAAGCATTTCTGCAAATAAATATAAATATAAAAAATTAGGTATAAAAAAGATAAATGTTTCGCGGTAGAAAATCCAAAAATTTTAGGGTTTGGTTTGATTTGTTGCTTTACTGTCATTTTTTGCACATTTCAGGATAATTAGTCTAGGACCTACTATTTAACGTAGATTCCGAACCACTAACAAGCCTTCATGCTGAAGCCAGTATTCAAACCGGAAATCAGTGGTACCAAAGGCCAGAGCGTTAGCTAATTGGACATCTGGCCGTCCTGAAATTTTAGAGGCCAGACTACCAATTTAACCTTAACAAAACTCTTTACTGTAACTTACCTTAATTTTTCCTTAACAAAAACTCTTCACTGTAACTTACCTTAATTTTTCTGTAACAAAAACTCTTCACTGTAACTCACCTTAATTTTTTCTTAACAAAACTCGTTACTGTAACTTACCTTAATTTTTCCATAACAAAAAACCATTACTGTAACTTACCTTAATTTTTCTTTAACAAAACTCGTTACTGCAACTTGCCTTAATTTTTCCTTGACAAAACTCATTACTGTAACTTACCTTAATTTTTCCTTAATAAAACTCTTTACTGTAACCTACTATACCTTAATTTTTCCTTATCCAAACACTTTACTGTAAATTATCTTAATTTTTCGATAACAAAAGCTTTTTACTATAACTTACCTTAATGTTACCTTAACAAAACTCTTTACTGTAATTTACCTTAATTTTTCCTTGACAAAACTCTTTACTGTAACTTACCTTAATTTTTCCTTAACTAATATCATTACTGTTGTAATTTTGTACAGAGCTCAAAGAGTTTTGAGTGATTTATTGATTTTGAAGCAAATGCAAAGGTGTAAACCATATTCTACTTCACTTTATAAAACAAAAAGCATTATTAGCACTACAATAGCTAATTATAACTGTTATTAAAAGAAAATTAAAATTTATTTAGTAGGAAGACATACGATGAGACAATTCAAAATTCTTATTTCGAGGAAAAATTCAGGGAAATTTCAAAATCTGCATATGACTTTTTCTGTACTTCTGTGGAAGTGCAGTAATGAGGACAGAAAAGTTAAAATTTTAATATTCTCTTTCCTTATAATTTGCTGGGAGTCTGAATAATCCTTCCGGAATGTATATGTTTTGAAATCATTTAAAAATTTAACCTACAAGATATATATATATAATCAACACAAGTTGCAGGAACTTTTCTTGTTTGTTTCACTGGATAGTACAATTAAGTATGTCCATTTTTCTCTTTATTATTATTTACAAATGAATAAGAAAATGATTCTTTTAATGTAGGATTATTCAATCTGTAGCTGTAACGTTATTCAATTTTTAAGCTTTGTGCTGGAGTATAGATAGTTTGAAAGTTTCCCTCAAATCGATTTAGCAAGTAAGGTAATTTAGAAAAAGTGCTCCTTGAATATATAGGCTATTCAAAACAACAAATATTCGTTAATAAAATCAAGCTCTAAATACTTAAATAAAAAAATAGTTTCGACATTAAAAGTTATTTTTAAAAAATAATCCTTTTCTTCTATTAAGGCAAGTCAAAATTCATAATCCACAAGTAGTAAGCAAATGATCTTTTTAATGTAAGATCATTAAATCTTTAACTACTATGATTTTCGATTTTTGAAAGCTTAATACTGGAGTATAGATAATTTGAAAGCTCCAACAAATCGATTTAACAAGTATGCTAATTTAGAAAAAGTACTCCTTGAACATATGAGTTACTCAAAACAACAAATATTCTTTAATAAAATCAAGCACTAGATACTTACATTAAAAAAATAGTTTCGACAGTAAAAGTTATTAAAAAAAATAATGTTTTTTTTTCTAATAAATCAAGCCGAAATGCTTGATCCACAAGTAGTAAGCAAATGATTGCTTTAATTTAAGATAATTCAATCTTGGACAATAACGATATTCAATTTTTAAGAGCTTAGCAAGTGAGTAGCAATCGATTTAGCAAGTATGCTAATTTAGAAAATGTGTTTCTTGAATATATAGGCTATTCAAAATAACAAATATTCGTTAATAAAATCCAGCACTAGATACTTAGATAAAAAAGTTTCGACATTAAAAGTTATTTAAAACAGCAATGCCTTTATTTTTCTAATAAGGCAAGATCCTTGTTAAACAATTTGTTGCAAAAAGAGTATTAAACTGGGCTCGGAGCTCTTTCCTGCTGGTGACCAACGAGTGGAAATGGAGCGGCCATTAATCGAGGCGGACAGCCGCGGTGACAAATTTCTCTTTTCTCACAACCAAATGAAACTCCTTTCGTAAGCCAAACAACCCTTCCGCCCTCCCCCATAAAAGTCGGCCCACCCCTTTTCATTAGCCGGCCTTGCCAAGCCAATAATGGAGGTTGTAAATTCGGGCCGCGGCCACAAAAATCTCGTATCTGCCGGACGCTCTTGTCCGGTCGAGTGGCTTTTACGTTAGGAGGAGTGATACTCCAGCCGGATATTGGGCCCGGAGTTCGGGGGTTAAGTGCGGAGCCGGACTTTTTCTTACTTCTCTCTGCGGGAAGTGCAGTGAAGCAGTGAAAAGTTGACCAGCTGTGTGCAGTTAAAATGAGGGGTCATAAAGTTGACCGAAAGACTATTAAGTTGGGGGCAAGGTTGAGTTCTTAAGCCTTCTTTTTTTGAAGGCCAAAATGTATATAAAAAATGCATTTTTGTGTATAGTTCTTATTTAATACGAACAAAACTTTTTAAAATTAAGCTTTTGAACAAAACTTTTTAAAAAAGCTTTTGAAAAAAACTTTTTAAAAGTAAGTTTTTGAGCAAAACTTTTTAAAGCAAAGCTTTGAGCATAAGTTTTTTAAATAATGCTTCTGAACAAAACCATTTAAAACAAAGCTTTTGAATAAAAATTTTAAAGCAAACCTTTTGAACAAAACTTTTTAAAACAACGCTTCTGAACAAAACTTTTTAAAACGAAGCTTTTGAACAAAAACATTTAAAACAAAGCTTTTGAAAGAAACTTTTAAAATTAAGTTTTTGAGCAAAACTTTTCAAAACAGAGCTTTTGAATAACATTTTTTAAACAAAGTTTCTGAACAAAACTTTTAAAACATATCTTCTGAACAAAACTTTTTAAAACAACGCTTCTGAATAAAACTTTTTAAAATAAAATTTTTGTAAAAAAAATTTTAAAACAAAGCTTTTGAACAAAAATTTTTTAAACAAAGCTTCTTAAAAAAGTTTCTGGACAAAACTTTTCAAAACAAAACGTTTGAACAAAGCTTTATTGACTAAGAGTAAAATTTGGTCCTAAGCCTAGATTAAATCAGGAAACTTAATTTTATTCGTATGCTAAATGAAAATTGTTAGTTCCGACCCATTCAACAAAATAAAGCAATTGTTGCTTAAAATATGTACAACTTACTAGAAGTCGAAGAAGATGGTATTTAGATAAGGAATTATAAATCATTAAACGAGCCATGTAATTGTAAATTGATTTATATATTGATTAAATTGTATAGAAATGAGTTATAATTTAAAACGTTAATAAAGGAAAATGAATCAAATTAGCTGAAGGTGATGCTATGCCTGAGATGAAGATTATTAAATATTTTTGATTTCATTGATGCATAGAACTAATTTGTAGCGATATGAAATATTTCTTCTGAAGAATACATAATACTTTGGTATGGACTCGTTATTGCACCTCTCACAAAAATCTTTTTTTTAGAATTTTCCAGTTAATTATCGGGAATCAACAGTTCTTTCCTTCTATTTTTTTTGTAGGAAAAGAGTTTAATTCACTAAGTTTCCATTATTAAACTCTTATAGTAGATACATAAGCGTTATCCGGTGTACAAGTTACATCTTTTAAAGAAGATATTTTTTGTAGGGCTTTTTTTTTTTTTTTTTTTTTTTTTTATTATGACTCGCATTTTCGTGTTAATTTGGAGAAAACAGAAACTGCAAGCAGGCAGCTCCAGTTGTCAGTGTACGATTAGATTCCCTGTCAAAAATCATTTGAATTTATTCAGTTTTTACACACAGTCACTAGACTACAAGTGAGAATTCAGTTGTTGTTTTCTAACAGTCTATCTAAAGTGCAATTATTAAGCCATAACTATAAAAAAAATGGTTTTGTGTGTGTGCCGTGTGTTCAGGTGAATTTGAAAACTAAGCTTTTTAAAAAATTGAATTCTCTCTAAAAAGGTTTCTAACATTATCATGTGACATTAGTAATTTGGAAAATACATCTTGCCTTCTTTATGTGTGATTACCTCTTCGTTCAGCTATTTTTTAAAAAATTGGAATCTTTCACGTTTAATTTTTGTCTTACTTATCATTTCCTGTTATTTCTTTTTTTCCTTTTTTATTAGTTTTGCTTAGTGAACATTACGTTTTAAAAATATGAATAAAACCTTTAGTTGGAAAAATTAAATTAGTTCATTATAAAATTAACACTCTTTTGGAACCCAGCATATTAAAAAATTGTAGTAAAAAATTATTATTTAGATGAAAAATTATAATTTATTAAATAGTTTTTGTAATTATATTTGATTCCTGCATTAATATTTGAGATCAGAAATCTCTGGTCATATATGAACATGCTTATGGTAATGAAAGATTTAATATAATATTTTCTCATGCATTTCATGATTTTATTATTATTTTTTTTTTATTATTATCCTTATTATTCCATATTTTATGATTGTTTTGTACGAGTATCAAAACTTGACATTAAATAACGGTTGGATAAGTCGACATTGATACCACAAACAGATATTTTAAAAATATCAACATCATGATGCATTTTCATACATTTAAATGCTCGCAATATTAACTTTCATTTCTTCTTATGCTGCCTCATGGTCAATTGGCTAACACTCTGGCCTTTGGTGCCACGGGCTTTCAGGTTCGAATCCTGGTGGAGGCATGGATGTTTGTTAGTGGTTCAGAATCCACTGTAAACTGTAGGTCTCGGTCTAATTAGCCTAAAATGTGCACAAAAGGACAGTAGAACGACCTCGAGTGGCTAGCGCTCTGGCTCCCAGTACCACAGGTATCGGTTTCGAATCCCGGAGTTGCCATGAATGTTTGTAGTGGTTTGGAATCCACTTTAGGCCGTAGGTCCCGGTCTCCTATGACCGTAGAGTGTCACATAGCCCAATCAGACTTCTTCTCACCCACATCACTCCCAAACTGACAACTCAGTTCTAGGCACTGTAGTAGTCATAATGGACCAATGGCTTAAAGTGGATTCCGAATTACTACAAACCTCCATGGCGCCGCTGGGACACGAACTCAAAGCCTGTGGGACCGAGCGCCAGTGCCCTATTCATGCAGCCATCAACAACTTACGACTAGAACGTTAAATGTTTTAAAAATTTTATCTAATTTCCTTTTTTTGCCTTAACTTTATGATACAGATCGTAAGCAACGTAATACTTATTCAAACTATAGAGCGATTTCAATCAAAAGTGTTTACTCGTCACTCTTCAAATATCTTTTATTAAAACGATCGCGTGATAAGTAATGTGTTTTGGAGGCTCAGCAGAATAAACGTATCGATCGGGACTAAGTGTCGCGACACCTCTGCAAACAATAAATCGTGTGTGAACAAATCAAGGGCCCTGTTGCGGTAGATAGTGCTAAATTAAATTGAATTACAAACCGTTAATAACGCGGCCTCTAAATGCATGCATTAGCGTTTATCTGCCGCGGAAAATGGCATTGTGCGGGGGAAATGGCGCGCCGCTGTTTTGTCTACGCCGGAGGAGATCCCCCATTGTAGTGTGGAGGATGTGAATAACTTTAGGAGGACACGCACAGGTCTGGGGAGAAGATTTTGGAGAATATTTCTCTCTCTCTGAAAATTGGAAAAAAATATGTCAGCACTTTGTTCAAAGAAAGGGCATCAGTTTGTTTTAATTTATTTCGGAAAACATGAAAACTTAGGATTTATGAAATTATTCACCTTATTCCCAATATGAAAATAATAGTCTGTTTAGGGAAGATTGTGACTTGCTATCCATTTTGGAATATGTTAATATTAAGGAAAACTAGATTTGGTGTGGTTTATCGCTCTATGGTCATCTTGTGCCCACGAGGGCTAAATAGACCGGCACCTACAGTTTAAAGTGAATTCCGAACCACTACAAACGTCCATGATACCACCGCGACTCAAACCCGAAACCCGTGGTACCGAGCACCAGCGCTAGCCACTCCGCCATCAGGACCCTGAAGAAAACGAGAAGACAAGCATTTGGACAAACAAGTTAGAAACTTTTATACTTAAATTAAATATACTTTTCATATGTCGATTTAATCTTGTACTAGTTATACTAACTGGAAGAGGAAAGTAAGAATTATCTTCTTCATGCGAGAAGGTGTTTTTTTTAAGTAACCAAAAAATCGTAATTAATTTAGATACCAAAAATATAGGCAATAAACAGGGACAGAATGGGAAAAATTATTATGAAGAAATAGAGATGTAAGAGTATAACAGTTTAGAAATAAATTAAGGCCCAGACAAAACTTAATATGAAATCGGTCCAATTTTTAGCAACAATAGGCAAGATAACGGCTGGAAGAGATAGGCAAAATCACACCAATAAAGAAGAATATATAAAATAATTTAGAATTTGGAGTTGCCGATTTATTAATTCTAAATGCAGTGTTAACTCTGATAAAATTGTTGATTTATTTGATGTAAATGACAATGTGGTGTATGCTATTTTACATATTTTATTTAAAACTTTAATTTAAAATTTATCACAAACTAAATACAAGAAATTAAGATTCGAAAAAGTAAATACCAACTTCATTAACGATACAGAAAAACAAATTACTTATTTAGATTGGAATAAATTGATGTGTGTTCACCGAGATATTTTCCTGGTTTTAAAATTAAACAGTTCAGATTCATAAGATTCATTGATTCTTGTACTGGTTCAAATACACGCGGCTCGAATTCAAGTGCTTGCAACCCGGTTCAAATACATGTCACCCAGAAAAATCTTGAACTTACTAAACTATACGTCTTATTAGTCCTCTATTGTCTTCGCATCTATAGCATAGCTATAATATGAGAAAAAAACCTGAAAACTCTTTCCGGGTTAACATATGTTGAATCGAAACTACCACAGTTTGTCACTGAGATTAGTTGTGCTTCAAAGCAACGCTTGCAGTGCAAGATACCAATGAGAATCGAATTCGAAGCATTCACATTCTAAATAGGAATATTACAGCTCTATATTCAATATGCTCATACTGCATTAATGTAATGGTATAAAAATTGCCTGATTTCAATCTCATACAATACTCATTACATTGCTATGATTGTATAAATTTCTTGATACAGTGGAAAGGATTCGAAGTGTTATACTATAAATAAGTATAACGTATATTATAAAATCCTTTAAGGGCTATTTTGATTTATTTGGACATGTTTAATAGAGTTACAAAATTATATGCTATCTCTTTGAAAATCTTTCAATCTGACATTCCACAACTGTTACTGTCGTTCTGTTGCTCCACACCTACTGTAAAATTACTTTGTAAATGGTGATAGCTTTTTATTTAATAATTATTTTTCGAACTTCATGTTATATTAATTCAGGACTATCCTTCATAACTTGATTTGCAGCTGTAATGCGATATTGAGTTAAATATGTGGTATTAATTTGTTTTTAATATCTGGATCAAACCAAATTAAAGAAAACAATATCTATGTGATTTAAGATCTGTTTACCTGAATGAAATAAATTCTTATATTTACTCTATTATGGCAGTTGAAAAAAAGAATATTTTTAAAAACCCTAATTTAAAATGTGAGAATTAATTTTGAGGCAGTTTATCTTAGAAATTTCACAATTAAACTCAAAACAGATTATTATTCTTAGCATAGTAAAAGGTACATTTATTATTTTCTATAATTATATATAATCAAAAACAACCTGATATTACACCTATGTTATTAAAATAATTAAAATTGATTTTTTTTTTCAAATTGTGTTAGCTGAAAAATTATATTGTAGAAAATTCCTTGTATATTTGAAAATTAGTTATGACATGTTTATCAATATATTCAGTACATTTTGCAAAGGAATATTTCCTTTTACAATAAAATAAAATAAAAATTAAATTGTTTGAGTTTCATTAAATTTTATTTTATATTAATATACCAGTGAATTTTTTACTGTTCCTGTTTCTTTCTATAATTGAATTGTTTATTTATTTGGTATATTTATACATATATTAGATGAATTTGAGAATTATCTAAGAACTTCAATTTGGTGTTACATTGTGATTTTTTTTTATTTTTATTTATAACTAATTACTATTTAAATAATATTTGTTTGACAGCCATTTTCCATTTTAAATTCATTTTGTTTAAGACGTAGTAAATAAACTTTAAGATTTCCATCGTTTTTCTCTTTTTATCATGTGCTTAAATAAACTAGAACTTGTATGTATAGCATAAGGTTTTCGAAAGAATCTCAGACTGTGATGATATTTTGCCAAAAAAAATTTCATTTCTCATTTAAATGTGACTAATTTTGACAAATATATATATATATTTGGCAAAATATCTAATGCCGTAATATCTTTTATCAATTTTTATATAAATAAAAAAAATTGTCCTATTCATAATCTGAAAATAATATAAATATTTTAAACTTTTGAATTTTAACCATATTTCTTATACAATTTCTTAATTTTGCATTACGCGATATTGCGTAACTTATTTCGAGAAATTTATATCAGAGTCACCTGAATATAAATTATTTAAATCCACATTATTGAATACTGTACTAGCAAGTGAAATTAGTTTATATATTTTTCAACAAATGACCCTTATGTCAGAGTCACCTGTGCAGAAATTATCTTAATCACTTTATTAGATATCGTTCTAGAAAGTGAAATTTATTTATATACTTTTTCAACAAACGACTTATATCACAGTCACCTGTGCAGAAATTATCTTAATCACCTTATTGAATATCGTACTAGAAAGTGAAATTAATTTATATATTTTTTTCAACGAACGACCCTAAATTCAATACGCTGATGCAAGAAATCGAATTGAAATAAGATGCTTTATGATTCTCTCATACCTATTAAAACTGATTAAAAAATTTGGATACAAAGGCAAAAGAGGATTAAAATAACGAAACACTCACACAAAAAAAAACTGAAACAAAACCAACAAGAAAGTCGTAACCAATAGCAGCTCAAGGTAGACGCAGCGCAATCGCACTGTTATTGTTTTTTTGTGCAGGCGCATACTTTGGCGTGTCGAGGAGGGAAGAGCACATCAGAGGGTGTGGCCTGTTGAGAGGGGGTTAGAGTAGCAGACGATGTTGGAGGACGACCTTGTCCTGGTATGAGCAAAACGATAAAATATCATTCTCAGAAAGAGAGGGTAAATCCATAAAAGGTATAAACACACAAATCAAAAGGTAAAAAGGGGAATCTATGTGATACTTTTTAAAGCACAACCCAAGAGTAAAACCAACTTATGGAAATAACAATCGCTTTAAAAATTGCATGTATCTGTAAGTTGATCCCATTAAAAAGTAGAATAAGAAAAGTTTGAAAATTTATATTAAATAAAGATTCGAAATGCACACCAATCGTAATTTCATAAAATATATACCTGTACATCTCCAAAAACATATTATGTATAAAAAAATATATAAGAGCACATATAAAAATAAATCTAATTTAAAGTAAAATTGTGCGAAAATAGATTGAAAAAAGTTCACTGTATCATCAACAAAAAGAATTCAGTCTTAATATCACTATTTTTATCTAATTTAATATCTTATATAATAATAAGAAAATTTTATCTAAAAATAAGTTCTTTCGGGATATTATAATTCTTATAATTTCTATTTATTAGATGAAAATCAAATCAAAAGTTTAGTATAATTCTTATCATTCCTATTTATTAGATGACTAGAATCAAATCAAAAATTTCTATAGGGTGTTATGAAAGAAAATATATCAATAAGTATACAGACCATAAATTTAAATAAAAGAATAAATGAATAAGCCATAAGTAAGGTTAAAACTAATTCTTAAAGAAATAATAGAAAAATATTAACCAAATTAATCAAATATACATTGAGAATAATTAAAGAAAAAATACGTAGAGGATAGTTTTCTAAAGAATGCTCACAAATTCTTTTGTTTTAAAAAAAGAATTTAAAATATTTCTGTATGTTAGATAATATAGTATAAGTATCTCAATGTGTAATTCAATATCATTAAACATAGTATTTTAAAAATAAATTAAATTAAATGCAAAAGACAAACAATTTAGACAACATGTAGAAAAATATTACTCTTGTGACCACTAAGTACTAATTAATTTATTATTAAATGCCTTGGGAATAAAACTGACAGGTGTTGAATTTGCAGTATAATATCATTTAAAGCTATAATATCAGAAAAGACAAATTGTGGAAAACTTCCCAAAATTATTATTTAAAACCAAAATTCTTTTTAAAGATATTTCTTATTGCTTGTTCTAGCCTTACAAACGTAAACAGTTTTATTATTCGCTCTATGTTCATTTTTTTGTACACTTTAGGCTAATTAGACTGGAACCGACTGCTTAACGAGTATTCCGAACTACTAACAAACATCCATGCCACTGCCAAGATTAGAGCCTAAGGCATGTGGTAGCAAAGACCAGAGAGCTAGCCAATTGGCCATGAGACATACACAATATTAGTATAAGAAAGCATGAAACTTAACATGATAAGTTGATGCATATATAAGTTGTTTCTAGCTCAGAATGAAACTCCAAGTCGCTTCCCGCTAAAGTTTCTCTCATCTATGTCATACTGATTAAGATTAGGCAATTGTTTTGCCAAATCGCAAAATAGGGGCCGTTGGAATTTGACGACTTTTTTGTAGCGCCAACTGGGTGATAGGTAGCCATATGTGGTAACCCGAGTTCTTTGTACTGTTTGCAATTCACTACACTTATAATCGCAACACCTTTACTTAGCACACTTTAGCGAAAAGATTTTTTGATACCAAATCCAAACGGCCCCTATTTTATCTTTTTTTTTTGTTACCTCAATATTCTACTTACAAATTTTAAAACTAAAAATTACAAATTGTGTTAACTTTACTTCAGTAATTCAGTACAGTTCTAGCAAAGTAATCTTCAACGGGATGTAATTCTTCATAAAAATTTAATAACCGTCGACCAGAAATTATTCAATTTACTTTGAATACTCTCCCTCAAAAAATTATCTGGAGCTCTCAGCTTAGAAACTGCTTTATTTTCTTTTTTTAATGCGCAGCCAACGGGAGCACTGCGTCTTTGTTTTGCCTTAAAAGCAATTGTGGAAAGCCATTCCTTGGGAGCGCAATTTCGCCTTATTTATGCTTCCCTGGAGTTTTGAAGCTCGCTTTCCGAATCCTCCCTGCTTCCTGCGGGGCGTCCTTTTAAGTCGCAGGTATTAGGTCGCAGGATGTTCGTTGGCTGCAAAAATAAATTGCGCAATTTACGAAAGCCAGGTCTCATTCAGGAATGGCTCGTCTGACTTACTTTTTGGACTTCATATGTTAAAAATAGCGTAGGATTTTACAACTCGTACATACTTCACGTGAGCAATACATTTGTGAAAAACACGAATGAAGACGTTTTAGTTGGGTAAAAAGTAAATTAATACAAAATAATAAAAAAACTGAAATCTGCTCGGCAAATTTCAACTTATCATGTGTGAACATTCGGGAACGGATGAATAAACTCAGGAATATTTCAATGTTTGATAATGCAAGAGATATATGAAGCAATTGATTACAATACCACAAGAATGGCCGAATTCAATAGCCCCATGAATGTAGCAATGTTAAATAGATCAAGAACTTCATGAAGAAGGAATTGTTCAAGAATCTCTGAAAGAATATACAAAAGTAAGATAAATGTAGTCGTAAATCAAGAATGAAGTATTCCCAATTCTACAAGAAACGTTTTCGCATTCAATAGACTAAAGAATATATCAAAGTTTGAAAATTCTAGGCATAAATGAAGAATGAAGTATTCCAAATACAATAAGAAGCACTATACAGCTCAATAGGCATATGAAAATGCCAAAAGTGATAAATAGGAAACTCCAAAAAGAAGGAATTAATCAACGCGCTATGAGTACTTATAGCCATGGGATATACAAATGTTTAAAATCCCAACCCAAAAAATGAAAAGTGCTTCAAAACCATACTACAAAAAACTTCAAGCAAAAGCAAAATTCTCCAGAAAATTCCTGAAGGTTAACGTTATTCATGAATCATTTCAAGAGTTAAGGGGCCCAAACTACCATTTTCCGCCAAAATTCGCAATGGAGTTTTATTTGCTTGACCCTCATTTTCGGATAACGCCACGAACTCCTAACCAGGACAACATCATATTCGCACATGATAAAAAAAACCTCCAAGAGACAAAATGGATAATTTACAAATATATATATATATATATATAAAGTCCAAGTAAAAAAAGAATTTATTCGGGAACTGTTGATGCAACATGCTCCAAGAAACAAAATGAATGATTTACAAAACACCGTCTGACATCTAAGTAACCTCCCTGATACTGTTTTAATTGGGGCTGGTAGTAGATCCGAACAGGCGGCTTTTGCTAGGCTCCGCAGTGGTCATCTTCGGGCTCAACGTCTTGTGTCAGGTCTTAAGGTTTATCTGCTTTGCCCAAAATGTAGCTAGACTCAAGCAACTCCTGCCCATATTTTGACTTGCATTGGTTGTCAGAAGAGCCAGTTGGACGCAAGTCCTGGAGCAGTTTTTCATCGTTTGAGAACACACGGGTTCATGGACTTTGTCCAGATGTTGCTGTCGACCAAGTGGGATAAGAAACAACACTTAAAAATTAGAAATATGTTACTTATTCTTTTCTTCTTTTTTTCAATAAAGGAACATAAGATATTTTGCTATTAAAAAAAATTTAATTTTTCAAATAAAATAATTTCTACTTTAATTAAAATTTTTTTTTAATTATTTTAAACAGCCAGCAGACAGCTAAAATTATTTCCATTTCATTCAAAAATTTATCAACTACTGTAATAGACTCTTAAAATAAGTTAAATTATCTAATTTACTCTAAATAATTACCATCTAACAAAAATAGATCAAATTAAAGCATTTATTAATCCACATTTTCCTTAAAAAACCTTCTTTAAAGAATAAATCTCTTCGAGATGTTTGCACAGAATTTATCTGTTTTGTTCACTCCAAATGCCGGAGCAGTCTCGAAAGTCCCCCTCCAAACTATCCAAGGGGGCCTTGTCCACGGCAGCCACGTCATTTTTCCGCCTGATTAACCCCTTTTTGGGCCCACCCTCCCAACAAACCGTGATTTGGACGATTGCTATTCCTTTCAGCCTCCGCTGATTCGATTTGACCGTCCGGACCCCGAGTTCCTGTGCTGCGGCTTCTAATACGTGTCCGGACGCTATTTCCTATTCCTCCGTTATCTTCCCTCCCCCACCCCTCTTTCCCATTGTATATCCTTCACTTGGAATGGTCTGACTTTCGGATAGGGAAAAAGTAAACATTCAGAAGGGATTTTTTTATACATGAAAACATTTTTCCCTTTATGGAGATTTTTTTTTTTCCATAAAAAAATAAAATATCCATAAAAAATCCATAAAAAAAATGAAAGAAAGAACGAAAATATGAAGTACTGAAGTAGAAAAAAAATAAAATAAAATTTTTGTGAATAAAATAAAATTAGAAAATGGGTATTTTACAAAAAAAAACGATAATTCTATAATAATATTTTCCTCTTGAAAATTCATAAATTTTATTATTACTATTATTAAAAAAAACCTGAAAAGAATAAAATATTGATGAACATAATGTTTATCAACTAATACATTGGTTGACTTATCAACTAATACATTGGTTGACTTATCAACTAATACATTGGTTAACTAATCAACTAATACATTACTGGCTAACATCACTAATTTTTTTAATGAATATAACAAAATCAGAAAGTGGATATTTTATAAGAAAAACTCTTACGTCTATGAGGATATTTTCCTCTTAAAAATTCGTAAATTTTATTAATATTATTATTAAAAAAAGGAAAAGAAAGGCAAAAAGAATAAAATATTGATGAATATAATGTTCATCCACTAAAACATGAATAACATCCCTAATTATTTTATGAATATAATAAAATCAGAAAGGGATATTTTACAAAAAAAAATTTTTTACATTTATGAGGATATTTTCCTTTTGAAAATTTGTATATTTTATTATTATTATTATTAAAAACATGAAAAGAAAAGTAAAAAGAATAAAATATTGATGAACAGAATGTTTATCAACTAATACATTGGTTGACTAATCAACTAATACATTGGTTGACTTATCAACTAATACATTGGTTAACTAATCAACTAATACATTACTGGCTAACATCACTAATTTTTTTAATGAATATAACAAAATCAGAAAGTGGATATTTTATAAAAAAAAACTCTTACGTCTATGAGGATATTTTCCTCTTAAAAATTCGTAAATTTTATTATTATTATTATTAAAAAAAGGAAAAGAAAGGCAAAAAGAATAAAATATTGATGAATATAATGTTCATCCACTAAAACATGAATAACATCCCTAATTATTTTATGAATATAATAAAATCAGAAAGGGATATTTTACAAAAAAAAATTTTACATTTATGAGGATATTTTCCTTTTGAAAATTTGTATATTTTATTATTATTATTATTAAAAACATGAAAAGAAAAGTAAAAAGAATAAAATATTGATGAACAGAATGTTTATCAACTAATGTATAGCACCACTAATTTTTTTATGAATATAATAAAATCAGAAAATGAAAATTTAACAAAAACTTTTTATATCTATGAGGATGTTTTCCTCTTCAAAATTCTTAACTTTTATTAATAATAATAAAATGAATTAAATTTTAAATTAAATCACAGATTAATTAATTAAATTTTAGTAATAATTATAAAACCTGAAAAGAAAGGTAAAAAGAATGAAATATTGATTAATGTAATGTTTACCAATATTTTTTTATATTTTAAATTTTTCGATAAAGTTAATTTTTTAATTTACATTACCAATAACATTTCATTATTAAAAAAAAAAAAAAAAAAAAAAAATTTAAAAAAAAAAAAAAAAAACCCGAAAAAAAATAAAAAAAAAAACCTAATATATACTTCTATTTGAAGTCATCGTTTTTCTGAAAATTATATTTTCAAATTAAATAGATAAATGCAAAATATTTTATTTTTGGCGAATTAATCATTTTCCAAACCTGTTGAGTCAGTAAAAGTCTAACTTTAAAATTGGCACATCGTAGAATAATTAAAATATGAAAACTAAATTCATATTTTTATTTTCAAGTGCCATGCATCATTTTGACCGCAAGCCATTCTCTACTAACAAAGGATGGTATGCAACATATTCAATGTTATCAGGCGAGAGATCAGAGGCCGTACACCCACAATGGCCACTGAAATTTGGAATACTCCAAGAGTGGTATCTAGAATGTTCTCCTTTTAATAAAAAACACCCATTTACAAATTTTTGTGATCCAGTTAAAATACTCAGGGGCCTGATGGCCCAGTGGCTAGCACTCTGCCGCTTGGTACCATAGGTTTTAGGTTCGAATCCCAGCGGTGCCATGAATGTTTGTAGTTGTTCGGAATCCACTTTAAGTCGTAGGTCCCGATCTCATATGACCTTAGAGCATCATAGAGCCCAATCAGACTTCTCACCCACATCATTCCCAAACTATAAAGGGGCAACTCAGCCCTATACATAGTGATGTGGTGTGGTGTAATAATAGTAGTTAAATTACATGATATAATTATAATACAAATTCTTTAATATTACAGATGACATATATTAGAATACATGTAAAAATTATTACTTCTAGCAACAGTTGATAATTTAAAATGAAAATACAGCGGTTTTTATTTATATAACGATGAAAAAGAGATTATATAATTCACCGAATTGCGTTCCTCTTATTTCATCAGTTCTTTTGGTTTGAAATCCTACTACGGATTTTATAAACTTCTTAAGTTACTAAAGTTAAATTTGGCAAATTAATAAACTGATGGAAAAAGAATCTTCATTTTCCAATCATTAAAAAAAGCTGGAGTATGTTTTAAACTATAGTAAATAAAATAATATTGAACTTTAAATAATTTCTTGATTAAATTTCTTATTAGAAGTTAAAAAAAAATTCCAAGTAGTCTTTAAACGAAATGTTAGTTGATCAACAATATTTACTATATTATTCTCTTTTAATAAATTTATCTTTATCTTTCAGAGAAAACACTTTCTTAGGTTCAAATTCTTCTGCGAAACAGCAAAAAGGGATTTATTTCTGTCTGAAAAAGACTTCTTTGGGTGGAAAAGAAAATCAGGAAATGTATTCTTTCTACAACCGCAGATGACCAATCAGCATCCGTCGCTTCCACTTCTTTCCACCCTTGGCCGGCCCTTCTTAATAAAGAGCTCCCACTTCCCGACAAGAGAGCCAGGGGGGCCGTCCACAAACCTACAGACGTTTCAAAGGAAAAGAAAGCGACAGTACATTAAATGAATAGTAGACATAGAAAGCTCCAGGGATTTTTGGTGGCGGAAAATTTATTGAGGTTGTGAATATTTTTTCATTGTCATAGTCTAACAAATTCAGGGATAGTTCGAAGGCCAAAGGTGAAACAGAAACGTGTTACGGTTGTGAAATTCTTGTCACGAAGTTGGGGACTGTCAACGCTAAGAATTCTTTCTATGGCATTTTGTACATGTTGACTTTTTTTCTCCTTCTATATATCATGCAGAAATTCTCGTAGATTTATAATCATTTTTCAAGAAAATCTTCCACATAAAACTGTCATGTTTTTTTTAAATAATGCTATTCATTTATTATCTGTGTTAATTTATATTCCACATATGAATTCGTTATGTTAAGGATTAATGAATTCGTTAAGTTATGTTAAGGATTAATGAATTCAAAACATTTTTTGAAAAATTTTAATATATAATGGTTATGGGTATTTAGTCGACACAAAAAGCACTGTCTCTGTAAATGTTGTTTTACTGCAAGAATACTGTGTTGGCAGGAAAGCTAGGAAGAAGCTATTAAAAATTACTAATATGAAAAGGAAATAGTAAAAATTTGAAATTTATTCCTTTTATTTTATTTCTTTCTCTTTATTATTCTTATTTATTAATTTATCATCTATGTTAATTTATATTCCACATATGAATTCGTTAAATTAGGTTAAGGATTCAAATCAGTTAAAATAAGCAGAATACAAATTTTTTAAATACAAATACAGTATTTTTTATTTATATAACGACGAAAAGGAGTATATAATTCACTGAATTGTATTCCTATTATTTCATCAGTTCTTTTGATTTGAAATTCTACAGCGGATTTTATAAACTTCTTAAGTTATTAAAGTTAAATTTGCCAAATTAAACCCATGGAAAAAAGAATATTCATTTGATAATCGTTAAAAAAAAGCTTGAGTATGGTTTAACTATAGTAAAAATTAGAAATTTATTCCATTTATTTTATTTCTTTCTCTTTATTATTCTTATTTATTAATTTATCATCTATGTTAATTTTTATTCCACATATGAATTCATTAAATTAGGTTAAAGATTAATTAATTCAAAACATTTTTAGAGAAATTATATTATGTAATGGTTGTGGGTATTTAGTCGACACAAAAAGCACTATTAGAAAGTTTCATGGTTCATTCTACTTTATTTCTGTAAATGTTGTTTTACTGTAAGTATACTGTGTTGGCAGAAAAGCCAGGAAGCTATTAAAAATTATTAGTATGTGAAGGTAACGTAAAAAATCTGAAATTTATAATTATTATTAATATTATTTATTTATTTATTTATTATTATTTTTTTGACAAATAGGTATTTTTTTTCTTCTTTTGAATTAAATGTAACTATTTAATTCTTAAAAAAATACTTTTTAAATATATTTAATTATATAAACTCAACCTTCAACAATATTTTATTATTATTTGCAAAAAAATTAAAAGTGTTGTTAAAAAGTTATGCTGTAAAATGTTATGCGTTAAAAGTTAATGTTATGTCAAATTTTAAGATTATCATGGTCTATTCTATGTTTATTATTAAATATGTAAAATGTTATGTTGTAAAAAAGAAAAGTTATGTTAAAAAAATTATGTTAGAAATTGCTATATAAATATATAAGAATTATCAATATTATTGAAAACACGCTTTTGTTATACATTGAAATTAGGAAAAATAATAATGTAAATTCATTAAATAAGAAATACAAGTTTGACATTAAGAAAGCTAAAATTGTTATAAATATTTTATACAAATGTTGCACAAAATAATTCAAACTATAATAAGATTAAAAAAAATTTTAAATATTAAAAATCCGTCGAATAATATTTTAAATTATAAAGACGAATACATTTTTTTCAAAAAATAATTATGTTAAATATTTCGAAATCAAACTAAATCATGTATCATTTTTAAATTTAAACTACAATATTTTACATATTATTTTTAATATGCATAGAATTGAATATTTTGCTCTATATAAATATCACTTTAAATTTTCTTTAAATTGTTTTAAGATTACCTTAAGTTGCTTTAAGTTACCTTTTACCCCCTTGAAGTTTAGTTTTTTTTTTTCTTTTTCTTTTTTCTTCTAAAAAATGTTCTTAAATCACTGTTATGTAAAATAATGTCCCATAAATAAGTAAATTAAATATAAAGCAACTTACAAATTAAAAAAAATTATTTTCTAAATATTTTACTCACACAATAGAGAAATATTTTTTTCACATATACTCAATATATAATAAAATTTTTTAAAAATTTTGTACTTAAAAATAATTTAGATTTATATTTAAATAAAATTTCTCAAAAAAGAATGTTTTCTGATTTTTTTTAATGAATTAATAGTAATAAAAGTATTACATTGCTATAAATTGAGCATCTTGGCACAAATAAATAAAGCCATGCATTTTCTTTAAAGGCTAAATCTCGCCAAGAGACAACCCCAGCGTGAAGTATCACTCCGTCGGCCCTGTTTAATCTGGAAGTCCATAAATCGTGCCACCTACTGTTGGCCGCACCGGGCCATTACCGGGCCGACCCCTCATCTATCAAGTCAACAGATAGGCCGCCTAATAGGCCGCCCGCGCTATCTGTTTTGCAGCTCATTTTGATCGGTTAGGGGGCTCTTCCTGGCATTTTTTTTCACCACTCCTTGTATGCTCATTTGTGGAAGGATTTATCGATTTCTCTTTCTGTGAATGGCAGGAAAAACATTACACAGAAGCAGATAAAGACATCTCCATTATGAATTTTAATTATTATTTTTTTTATGGATTATTTTCTTTTTTAATAACATATGCTAAAGAAACAAACCATTGACTTTCAATCGTTATTGTATTATTTGTTTTAAACTGATTTTTTAAAAGCTTTCTTGTTGGTTATTAAATCAGTAAATACTACTGTGCACAGTACCAATTTTAATTTTTTTCAAAAACTTTTTATTTATTATTCCAAATTTATTTCATCGCCTTTAAAGCAATCCCTTCCGGACACAATTCACTTATGCCAATGTTTTTTCCAATTCTCGATGCAGGCTAAAAAGCCATCGACAGGGATGGCCTTTAAAGCGCGCGAAGATTCATATTGAATCTCTTCAATCGACTCAAAACGGTGTCCCCAGAGTGGTCTTTTGAGTTTAGGAAATAGCCAGAAGACGCACGGTACTAACTCAGGGGAATACGGTGGTTGTGGAACAATATGGCTTTCAGTTTTGGCGGAAAGGTCACAAAGAATCAATGCAGTGTGACCTGGCACATTATCGTGATGCAAAAACCAAGAGTTGTCTTTCCATAAATGTGTCCTTTTTTCGCAAATAGCTTCACACAAGCGAATCATAACCCTCAAATAATAATCCTTGTTAACAGTTTGGCCCGGCGGAAGAAATTCATAATGAACCACACCACGGTAATCGAAGAAAACAGTCAACACGACCTTGATTTTTGAGCGACTTTAGCGGTCTCTTTTCAGTCTTGCTTCAACTTTGTCACGATATTCGCTCGATTGATCGGGTCGTAATCATAAATCCAAGTCTCATCTCCAGTTATGATGCATTTCAACTTGCCCTGGTAGTCAGAAAGCATTGTTTCACACACTTCAAAGCGACGATGTTTTTCCAAAAAATTCAGTGTTTTCGGTACCAACCGAGATTTGACGCGTTTGAGGCCCAAAACATCTTTTAAAATGGAACTGACAGAACCTTTTAAAATTCATTTTTTGCAAGCACCAAATCTTTAATTTTTTTGGACGTGAACTTCGCCGGTTGAGGTTGGTGGTCGACCGGAGCACTTTCCTCTTCGACGCGTTCTCTGCCTTCTTTGAACTGTTTATGCCACTTGTAAACATTTCTTTTCGATATAGTTTGCTCACCGAATGCCTTCTGAAACATTCTATACGTTTCGCACCCGAATATTTATTCCGCAAACAAAATTGAATGCAAGTTCTTTGTTCAATTAATTCAGACATTTCAAAAATTGCCGAAATCACTTTCAGCGTCTCACAAAGCCAAGCGTAACTCAAACACTAATGAATATTTTGACATGAAATTTCCCACAGATGTCAGGGACAGTGCCAAAAACCTAAAAAAGAAAAAAAAATTAAAATTTCATATGCCCGGGAAATTTAAATTGAAAATTTGTTTTACTTTTTGGGCACAGTAGTATATATACAAATAAGTTTATTTAATTTTAAATTTATAATTTACATAATTTAATAATGTAGTTAATCAACATGTCGTAATTAATTAATATAATTAAACACGCTTAAAAAATGCTAAATTATTATTATTAATTAATTTTTTTTCAGTCCTCTGTTATTTTCTTTTTTGATAGCATATGCTAAAGAAACACAACATTGACTTTCAATGGTTATTGAATGATTTGTTTTAAACTGATTTTTTAAAAGCTTTGCAGTTGACCATTAAATCAGCAAATATAAATAATATATATAATTGACAATAATAATAATAATAATTAATAATAATTAATAATAATTGAATATAATATTTTAAATTTATAATTGACATAATTTAATAATGTAGTTAATTAACGTACCGTAATTAATTAATATAATTAAACACTTCTAAAAATGCTAAATTATTATTTTTAATTAATTTTTTTCAGTCATGCGTTATTCAATTCCTTCTATTAGCTCACACATTCCCTATATATATCTTGTTCAAATTTTCAATCGTTAATTAAATATTTGTATTCATCCACTCGAGTTTAAATACATTTTTTTTAATTTGTAGTGGATGACACTTGATGTTAATACAGTTTTTTCAAATATTAATTCATTAATTAAATTTAATTAATTAATTTTAGTTTTTTAGATTTAAGTTGCATATATCTACCAATAGATGGCGCCAGATAAATTTTAAAAAATGAATGAAAATTATTTATAAAGAAGTTTCTGCAATAGAGTGAAAAAAAAAGTAGGAATTGACTTTAATTTTTTTTTTTTTATATTACTTGTTTTTTTGTTTTTTTTCTGATAGCATATGCTAAAGAAACAAACCATTGAATTTCAATGGCTATGAAGGGTTTTTTTAAACTTATTTTTAAAAACTTTGCCGTTGGCGATTAAACCAGTAAATTTATAAATAAAGTATATTTATTAAATAATATACGTACAAATATATTTATTTAATTTTAAATGTTTAATTTACAAAATTTAACGATGTCGTTGATTAACGTGCCTGATGGCCGAGTGACTAGTGCTATAATGTTCAGTGCCACAGGTTTCGAGTTCGAGTTCCAGTGGTGCCATGGATGTTTGTAGTGGTTCGGAATTCACTTTAAACCATAGGTACCGGTCTAATAGGACTATTACTACTATTAACATTCACCACATCACTGTGCCTGGAGCTGAGTTGCATTTATACAGTTTGGAAATGATGTGGGTTAAAAGTTTTACTGGGCTCTGTGACGCTCTGCAGTCATATGAGAGCGGGACCTACGACTTAAAGTGGTTTCCGAACTACTACCAACATCCATGGCACAGCCGAACTCGAATCCCGAAACCTTTGACACCGAGAGCTAGATTGCTAGACACTCGTCCATGATCTAATATGACTGTAGAGCGTAGGGCTGACAAACCCGAGTAACCAACCGAACCTAACCTAATTACCCCGTATTCTATTAATTTTTTTATTAATTTTACCGACCTGTTTCACGAGTAACATCCGGAACGTCAGAGCGTGTCGCGATAGCAAGCCCGCTCCGTACAAACTTAAAATAGGGTATAAATTTAGGGTAACAACTAGTATCTCAACCAAAATCATCAAATAAATAAATCAAACATATCGACTAAAATCTGACTTTAAGATTTAGTAACTTTTTTTTTTCTCTTTTAATCAAAATTTCAAAAGAGAGTGGATGATCTTAACCCCAAAACAAAGAAACAAAAAGAAGAAAGAAAAGGAAAAAATAAGAAAATAGGATGCCACCCAATAGGCTCCCCTGCTGGACGGCTACGCTGCACCAACTCCAACTCAAAGAATTGGATGTATGAAAGAAGTATGGAAGAAAACATCTCTTGTCTCGAAATGTGCCATTAGACAGACGGCCTTGGCCCACTATGGGGTTTTGCGCCATCCTTATAGCTAGCAATAATTAACTTAATAATAATTGTAGGATTTAACATATCAAATGAATCTGAAATTATACATTTTTAATCCATTTTTAATAATCTAATTTTCATTTAATTCATTTGATCTGTTAAATCTAAATCTATTTTTTTTATAAATTAACTATATATTTTTTTTCTATTTAAGAAAAGAAAAAAAAACTTTCTAAATATCAGAAAAAAAAATTCCTTCAAGATCGTATCGCATCAATGAAATTTCATAATAAAATAATATCAAAAAATTCATTATCATCACCACTAACTTCGCTCATTTTTGCGATAATTTAATCTTTGAATAGACTATCTGGTTGATAGATTTCAAGAAATGTCTTGATTAATAATTAAAAACAAATTTAAAATAAAAATAAAGTCCTTTTATTTTTCGTTTAAATGCACTTGAAAATAATTCTAAATCTTGCTTTTATTACATACTAAAATAAACCATTTTTATTATTAATCCAACATTTTTTTTAATTATTAATTTTTCTATAAATATTGATGTCTGAACATATAAAAAGAAAATCATGCCTCAAAAATTGATATGAACTAATTTAAAAACTTAATAGTTTTGTAATCTACGCTGAAATTATTAAAATTTTGCATTGTATATTTATATACGGTGTTTTATAGTTATAAATTTTAATTACATTTTCTGTTAAAACTAAAGTCATTATTATTTTCTCATTAATTCAAATTATTATTTTATTAAAGAAAATTAATGACGATTAAATGATACAGTGGTAACCGCTTACCAACTTTCCTAATGCACTGAAGGTAGAATATTTACTGCCATCTATAGTGCAAAATGAGAACTAATATATATTTTTAAAAATTACATGCTGCTCATAAGGAGATATTTAGCACACAAAAGAAAAAAAAATATGAAAAAGTACAAAATTGGAATCTAATTGAAAATATGAATAAAATATGTTAATAATTATGCAAATAATTAAGAGTACCATCTCATTATTTTCAATCATCACAAAACATGACAGTTTTTAATCAAAATTTAATTTGTTTAATTTGTCAATTTTTTAAAAATTCACCCAACCTTCTGATGTTATTAATTATGATTAATGATATTGATAAAATTTTAATTATAAAATATTTCTTGCCATAAAATACAACTTCTACTTAAAATAACTACATTTTTTAACAAAACATTAAATAATAATTCAAATATAATTAATAAATTATTAAGTAATAAGAACCACAGACACACTAAAAACTAGTAATAAATCAACCTTTCAACAATGAAGACATTCATCCATTAGTAAAATTCTTATCAATGACTGTTTTTTAAAACGAGGAGAGTCAAATGTTGATTGTGGTAATAGGAATAAAAGTCTCGTATCAACAGTTGCGTTGTCTAATGGAAGTGCTTTCTGGTTTTTCTCTCATATGACGCACAAATATTGATATTTGCTCCTTAAAATTCTCATAAAGGTAATATTTTGCCAAGGAGCCCTTTGTGGTATAAATAAACAACTCTAAGCCCATAATTAAAAACCATAAAAAAAAATGATAAATAAAATAGAATACTGACAAACAAACAAAATAGTGAAGATTTTTAAATCGAAACCTCACTCACTATTCAAATTAATATTTCTTTGTTTTATTTGTTGTTAATTTCCATATAGTTCAAGGGAATTAAAAAGGATATGTAACAATACGTCCCTTTTCACTAGGATAATACCGTTTTTAGGCAGCCTATCCTGTTGACCCTAAGCACAACTTTGGGACGACAGAATGTCTCGTTTTCAGAAAGAGATCAACTTACTCTACCAGTTAAAAATAATAATGATAAAAAACGAGAAAAATCAGAAAATCCACCGGAGTTGATGACGACATATGGAACATGCGTAATAGGGTTTGCGCACATATTGTGCCTTTCACTTCTGTCAAAGCTTGCAAGCCCGTTCGCTCTTTGGTTGCGAGTACCCGTAAAATGCATATTCCTTACAAATGATTATTGTTTTTCTTAATCAACGTCTATTATTAGAGGGGGGACCTGATGGTCGAGGGACCAGCTCTCTGGCGCTCGGTACCACAGGTTTCGGTTTCTGGTTCGAATCCCAGCGCTGCCATGGATGACTGTGGTGGTTCGGACTCCATTTTAAACAGTAGGTCACGGTCTAATTTGACTGTAGAGCATTGGACGTAGGGCTGACAACCCTACCCCGTAAAAATATAACATCTACTCTTTCGGAATCTGCCAGCAGGCAGACGACCATCGCTTGACTTGAAGTGTAGTGTCAGGGAGTTAGTTAGTATTATTATAGTCAGCTTAAATTTAATGTTCGTGAAGAATTCCTTTTAACAATGCTTAAATACAAGTGCATTTTTAATGTTAACTTACAAACTAACTACTCATTTATTAAGCAAAGGAGCATTTCCTCGAACTACAAATCTGAAAGGTATCATACAAAATTTAACGTAGCCCGTGGAATAACTAGTGATATTGTACATGTGACATTTTTAAGGCAAGAAAAAACATAAAAATTTCTGTTTTGCCGCCACTTTTTTTAAGAAAAACGGTTCAACAATTTCGAAAGATTTGGAAGTTGCTATGGCAGAAGGTACCTGGGTTTATTATATGATGCAAAATAACCACAGTTTTTGCTCGAACGATTGTGTTTCTAACATGCTTGGAACTGAAATTTAGATGTAGCTGTTGCAAATTTTTGTTAATTTATAAATTTAATGCTGCAAATGCGTTACAGCTAATAGATCGTCTAAGTGAATGGAACAGTGTTACTTTATTAACTGATGCTTCATGGATAAAAAAAAATATTCCCTGTTTCAATTCACTTCTTTTCCATAAGAATAAAATGTTTAGTGTTTTACAAACTATCAGGCGAAACATCAGATATTGACACCAATTATTTGATGAATGTATAAACAGAAAATGCGTGGAATATTTTTTTCAGCTTCCAATAACGCTGCGAAGTAACCAGCCGAGCTATACAAAATAGATCTACATATCGTTCAGTTGCGCTGCTTCCTCATCGTAATACTTATCTGACACTGCCAAAATAGCAATTGAAAATGAGCTACAGAACCGCTAACATGACACAAGGATTGTTTCTCCCACCAAGTACGACTTTCACAGCTCTTTGGGTTTCTACAAGCAGAAGAGTAGAAAGGAAGATAGGTTGTGAAAAAGAAATTCGTCGGAAAATGGGTTGCATTTATGGCTGGAATCGTTTTGATCCAACACACGAATGCATATTTTTGTGATTACTAAACATCTGACTGCAAAGTATCAGTAGGAAGTGTTCAATCCTCTGGAGTATAGCATAAATTTAACCCCGATAACTTTCAACACTTTCTAGAACTGAAAAATGGTCTAGGAGGACTAACACATTGACGACAAAATAAGAAAATAAACACAAACGTTAAATCTCAACAATATATTTATTGATTCTAATTACAATTTCAAGTAACTTAGCTGAACATCAAAACTTTAACACAAACCTCAAAGTTCGACAGAGCATTTAGAATATTAGTTATCATCTGAACTCACACTAGCCAAACTTCAGTTCTTTATATATAGTTCAGTTCTTTATATTTTATTCAGTTCTTTATATATATTTCTGTTATATTCTCAGAAACAACTGCATCAGCATGCCTGCACCATAACAAGATAGTTCGACATCTCTTTTTAAAATCTGAACACAAGCTAACTACTTTGTTGATTTTTATTGTTCCCAACATTTCTTAAGTCACCCTGGTGGAAAAAGCTAAACTAACCGAATCATAATATAAAGTATGTATTCTCAAACACCGAAACCGTAGTTTCAAAATACCGTTGAGACCTATTTCAATAGACTGGCTGCAATTTGTTATGAAGGCGCTATTGAATTCTGGTATAATTGTACTGGTAATAAAACTATTTTGTTTCTTGTATTAATGCCACAACATGTATTTAATGCCCATCGGAGGTTGAAAAAAAAATCCTCATATGTCAACGTTGTTAACTTTTAACTGTAGATTGTCGTACGGCTAATAAAATAAATCTTCCGATCAACTTTTAAAAAAAAGTTGCAATGGAATGCTATTGTATTTTACTTTCTGAAGAAATGCGCTCTTATTATAATATTTATCGATTTAAATCTTATATAGAAATATCCATAAAGATTCATATCATGTATAATAGATTGTATAATTTTTCAAAGACACATTTAAACTATCGGAAAGAACGTTCGCAACCAATACTCGCAGCTCACGTATTCAAAAGTGAACGCAGCTTTACAACTAATTATTGTAATTAACTATAATTAACTTAATTGCTTGGCGAAAATTTTTTTACTTTTATCCTATAATATGCCTATGCCACATATGTCCTTAAAAGTTCTATCTAAAGGCAATGTTCGTGATATATAAAGGAAAAACTGAAGTGCTATGGATGTATAAAAAAAAACTCCGTAAGATTAAACAATTTAGTGAATTTTGATTTTTCACAATTTTTTCTGGTATAAATTTAAAGCTTGGTAGATAGTCTTTATTAGATTTCAGTGTATGCATTAACTCTGCCATGCACGAATTTTATTTGTAATTTGGAAATTCTAATTCTTAATAAGCAAATTACTACTGTTAATATAATAAAAAAACACCGAATGAAATATCGAAGTTATCAGACCATTCTGTTTAGTAAAAAATGATAAGTTGGAACTATAATTAAGCATATCAAGTAAGAAGATGGTTACTGATATAATTTATGAATTTAGAATGCAATGATTTGTAAAAATTGTTCAAAAAAAAATTTTTTTTTTCTTCAAGTGAGTAAGAAAGAAAAATTATAGTAATGAAATTTTTTTTAATTCACTACTGAAAATTATTCCAACGACAAAAAATACGGAATATTAATTCTAAGAAAAGTGAAATTATTTCTGTTTTCAGTTGAAATTTCCAATTTTTTCCACTGGGTAACAATGTACTTTCGTTAGTACATGATTAGCTTTAGAGTCGTGTGCAATCAATTAAATATATAAATAAACTACTATTTATATTTTGATCATAATAGCTCAATTTAACCAAATTTTTGCTTTAACTGAGTTAAAAAAATCTTTCTTGCCTTTTTTTCTATTTTGACCCAAAAATTTTTCTGAATTTTTCTCCATTTTACATACTAGTGTTAAGCAGTGTGTGCTTGTTTGGAAAGGGGAATAACAACATGGAAACTGTCTCTTATTTTTTCCACCTTAACGAGAGGGATGCGCATTTTTCCAATTGTTACTTCACGCTCCCTGCTTATGAAACCCTCGCTAAAGGAAATATTACTGCTCATGTAACGGAGCAGATGATGAAAACGATGTCTATCAGAAGAAGATGATACAATCCGAAGGTGTAAGTTTAACTGAAAGAACAACAAAATAGACTGAGCACCAAAAACGCTGTACATATCTGATGACACTTATACAATGGCGAAAAACTGCAGTAAGCAAGCGTTTATCCTTCCTGAACTATAAATGGCCGGCATAATGGTACTACAGGTTCGAATCCTGTCATGGATGTATGTTAGTGATTCGGAATCTACATTAAACTGTAGGTACGTGTCTAATTAGCCTAAAGTGTGAAAAAAAATTTACTGTAAAGCGACAAACCTATAAATGCATGTAATGACATAAAAAGTAATGGATTGCATGTAAATTTATATTTAATTTCCTTATTTATTGGCGATTTATGTAAATTCAGTTTATCTAAGGTGAGGTTTATCTGAAATATATTGACCTACGAAATTCTTAAAAAAATTTTCAGAGAACAACATGCTTATAACTCATAGTCTACAGAGGTTGATAAAGTCGAGTACTATGATGGTGATGGATGATTCAACTCTTAGTCACAAATTTAAATCTAATTTTGTTGTAGAAACTTTATAAAACATCTATTATCTTCATTCAATGTTAAAATTTATTAATGCTGTTGGACAGATCAGAACTCATTCTAAAATAATAATTTTATTCTTCGTGTCCTACTTGCAGACATGCAAGAGAACGATATATCATATTGCTTACTAATAAGTGGGTCAGAAATTTTTTAACAACATTATTCATTTGCATAAACTATAAAAAAAGAAAATAAATTGATAATAAACCTTATTTTCATTTATTCACGAGCATCATGTCAATACAGGGGCAATATTTACGACAATTTCCTACCAAGTCTAGCCTGCCAATCGACTCAATAACTCTACACATTTATTATCCCTCCAGCCCTAATAAACTAATAGCTTTATTACTCGAGTGTTTTGTTGGCCAGACAAACCAGGAAACATCTCTTTAAATAAGCATCCACCATAAATACGCTTAATAGAATTCTCGTTTTTCTGGAAATGGAATTTTGTTGTCCACCGGCCACAATGGGAAACGCTAAACGGTTGGCACGGTTGGTTGAACGGTCAGAAGGGAGAATCGTTATTCACCCCTGTAGGATGCCAGGACAATGCCGGTGACCAAAAGGCCACGGAAGAGAAGCCGACATTCGTAGGGTCCGGGTTGCAATAATTTAAATGGCATTAAACTGGATTTAGTCGCCAATATTTAAATATCGCCAGCACGAAATTTTTCTAGAAAAAGTGAAACAATTCATTGTTATTTACTCAAACTGAAATTGTGGTCTGAAATATTTTACAATTACAATTACAGAATATAGATAATCCTTGTTTCGTAACTTTTCGAGTTTTATTATTATTATTTTTTTCTTATAAATTTTATAGAATTAATTATATTTTTTAAAATTATAAAAGTTCAGACTAATAATGCCTCGATCGATTACAGCAGGGGTGGCCAACCCAAATGATCTTGCGGGCCACTTTGGAACATAATTCCGCATCATATCTCCACGGCAATATATAAAATTATATATCCCCATATTAGATTTAGATCCACTATAGACATTTTTCTGGAGAGAAAAATTGAAACATAATGTGTTGTGTTTATTATTATTATTACATGCGAACATAGAAAATATAATAATAATGATACTAAATGCACGTTGTAAAGAAATATATAACACTAAAAATGAAATAAAAAAAGTATATAAATATAAAGGAAATAAAAAAAATGAAATCATTAAAAAATATTTATTTTACTAGTGCCATATCCGTTTGCACTAAAATATTATTTTAAAATCAGAGTTAATTTTTTCTCATAATTTCGACAGTTTATTTTTGAATATATGGATGCACAAATAATGTTATTTTTTAATACATTGGATTTCACTACTTTGGCCATTATAAAATAAATATATTTTGTAAAAGTGTAATAAATCTCACTAGATGACAAAATGTTCAAGGCAGTCCGCGGGTTGGCCACCACTGGATTAGAGCATCGGTGAGATTTGTGTTATACCTGCCTTAGAAGAAATCACATCTATACTTAATAAATGACCAAATTGTGAACTGATAAATCTTTAACAAAAGGCTTCATAGTTGTTGGGTAAGTTAAGTGGGAATTTTCACACGAATATAAAAAAATGGGAGGAAAAATTTAAACATAAATTCGTGTATCATTTATTTAATATATTAGGTACTTTACGTTATAATGAATGTTTCTTGTAAACTTATTGAAATGGATTTTAATGCAATAAGGGAAGTTTTTAATATAGGAAAAATCTTTTCTTTTAAAAATGCATGAAATAAACAAAAAAGGAAGGCAAGAAGAGAAAATATATTTAAAAAGAAATAAGAAAATTATTGAATATTGTAGAAAACTTTTTCCTCTGAACGTTTTTGCATTTTACTGCTCATTTAACCCAGGACTTCTTTTGTTATTTTCTAAAAAAATGTTTTAACTGAACTTCAATAAAATACGAAATATTTCATTAAAGACCTTAAATGTAACAATTTTCATTTTTTTATGTGCAAATTGTAATTTTTTTTCACTATCTTTAATAGCATTTTAGCAGAAACCTTAATAAAGTAGATTTAAAATTATTAAATAATAATAGATGTTATAAATTTCATAATAAAAATTTATTTCGAAAATGCATTATATTTTTAGAGTTCTGCATGGAATAATATACAATGGTTTCTTTTATAAAAATTAATGTTCTTTAAAATTTTGAATATTTTTGAAATATTGAACTATTTATACATTTCTTTCAAATAATATTTAAAATACAAATAAGTAATTAAAATAAAATATAATAATTTAAAAATATGTCATTACCATAATAAGAGCATTTAAATAATCATTTAATTAAATGATAAATACTGAAAAATTTCTATAATCGTATTATAATTTTAAAAATTGTTATTAAAATTTTTTTTAAATTGATAGTTAATTAAGTTAGCAGAATATTTAAAAATTGAGTAAAAATTAAAATTCAAAAAAAGTATCTATCACTATTTTATTTATTACACGTAATTAATGCTATTATTATCATTCTTTATTAAATCAGTTTTTAAAGCACTCTCCAAGAAAAAAGTACTCAAGTTTTTTTAATTAATAACTGAGATATACAGATTTAGGCTATTTGATTTTCTTAATGTATAACATTAATATATAATAATCAAAACCAAAAGGAATTATATATTTCTATCAACCAAAAACTAACATGCATTGATACGGAAATTATTTTTAAAAAAATGATTTATATTGATGTATAATAATAATAATGCAAAAGAGCAATTTAATGAATTTTTTATATCTTATACTTGAATTCAAAACGAATAAGTTGCTACATTTTTCCAGAATTACATTTAATTTTGAATGTCCATGATAAAATTATACAATGAAACATAATTAATATTTACATTAGGTTAATGAACAATATCTGTATTTAAATAATTACGAATTCATATAAAAAGTATGTGTAATAATATGATTTCCTATTTAATATTTAAATACGCCAAAATAATAATAATAATAATAATAATAAATAAGCATTTTTGAAGGTGCAAATGCCGCAGAAAAATTAAATCTTTCAATGTTATTTTTAATACAATTTCATAACGCCAAATGGACGAAACTTAGCCTTCCATGGCAAACCGTAATTGACAATCGTTTCGATTTCCAGCAAAAAATGTTGACAGCTTGACAGGGTTCCCTTTCAACCTCTTGACCGGCAGGACCTCTGGACAGGAGTGTGCATAAATACATACGTAGCTCGAACCCGCTCTTCATCCTGTGTCGCATGGAAATTCGGAGGAGAGGGTTGATATTGGCCTTGAAGTGAACCAACCTTGTCATAAGCCGGCACAACACATCGCGATCGACACCCTCTCGACGATCTTTCCCAATTTATACATATACGATCGACATACTCTTCCAATACATACATATTCCACTCAGTGAAAACTATTGCTCAGTACATTGTATTCTACAAGCCTGCTAAGGACTAACATCATAAACTCTACCATGTGGTCAAAAACTATTGGATTCCAACAGGCATTTATTTTAAAAGTAAGTTATTTTAATTTTTATTTATTTTATGGTTATTGTATTACATTATATAATTCATACATATTGTGTTGTACAATAATATAATATACATCCTTATTATTTTCAGAAACGTTATATTTGAAAGTTGTAGAAGTCTATTAATATAGTGTGATATTTAAAGCAAGTTATCTTTTGCTTTGGAATTCTTTAAAAAATATCGGCAAACTTAAACAGTTTAGGGTGTTAATATACCATTGATTCTTCTTCTTCTTCATTGGCGCAACAGCCCCAAGGATGGGCCAAGGCCATCTGCTTACTGGCAGATTCCAAAGCACAAGTTCTTTTCTTTTACGGGGTAGGATTGTATGCCAGTTGGCAACCCTACACCAAACAGCCATATTAGACTGGGACCTACGGTTTTAAGTGGATTCCGAACCACTATAAACATCCATGGTATCTCCGGGACTCAAACCTGAAACTTGTGGCACCGAGCGCTAGTCAATCGGCCATCAGGGCCCTCATATACCATTGGTTCAGCTATTAAAAATGTGCAAAGAAGACATCTGTGACAAACTACAATACCCTATTTAAACTGGACAAAAACTATCCAATAATATGGACTCACAAAGAAAAAATATATATTATCATTATATAACCCTTAAAATTAATTACGTCATAATGATAGGAAACATATTTATACTTTTGTCATTTTTTCATGTAATTAAAATAGATTGAGAAAAATTTATGAACAGTTTTTTTTTTTGGACGGAAATTAGGGCGTCTGTGAAAATTGATTGAATTTAATATAACATAATTTTTACAAATATAATATATATATATATATATATATATATATAAACGACTATATATTTTTTTCATTGCGAAAGTAACACACACATTAATGCATTGTGTCTCACACAAAGTTCTTAAATGTGAGACACAGAAATTTTACAATTTTTATTGTTATACTTTATCAAATTTTAATAAGTACGTTCTTTTATTGGATATATATATATATATATATATATATATCCAATAAAAGAACGTTATTTTCGTTACATTACGTTTCGAACGTTACGTGTGTGTTACTTTCGCAATGAAAAAAATATATAGTCGTTTTTATCCAATACAGTTGAAATAGTGAACATAATAAATACTAAAATCTGTGATAATATTTGCTTAAAAAAATATAATGTAAAAAAATTTAGAAACCTAAAAATTGTTATTAGTCACTATTTTAATATTGCAATTTTTACCAAACAAATACATATATTATTTAAGAAAAATATGATATACAAAAATGGAAAACAAATTAGGGATCAAGAACTTGTTAATATTTTGCATTATAACAGTAATTTTTTTTCTTACATTGAAAATAAATCTAGATTTAAGAGGTATTTATATTCGTAAATAAATTTATGATTGTTTTCATTCAAAATAAGAAGTAATAAACGAAGTAATTTCATTTTGTTTCCATAAAAACAGAGGTATATATATATATATTTATTTATTTACAGATTTTGTCTTTCAATAATAATATAATTAACTATGCAAAAAAATAATATTAAAGTTAAAATAATAATCGTTTAATCGTTAGTGAAACTGCATATTACCCTTAATCATAGTCCAGTGGGGTCCTTCCAGACCTGGTAGGCTTTCCTTCACCAGGGGTATTAGTAACAACAACAACCAGACGAATTTGACCTGGAAAAAACGATCTACAATCCCTATTATATAACGTCTCTAAATGAAATATTTAATCAAGATGATTTTGTACGTATTTCATTGAGTACTTTCATTTCAAATTAATCGATAACGATATTTAAAATTGATATATAATTGTATCGATCGTTTTTTGTCATCAAAACTCACAGCGAATCATGTGCACATGCATAACCCTAAAATTATCGTTTCGGCAGAACTAATGATTATTGTCATTTTAAAAATTTGGCTGTTGTCTATAATCTCCACAAAATAATTTATTAAAAATACAAAAGTATTTCCTATTCTTCCATTTTCTAGTGTTCTTCAGTCTTCCAAAATCTATTAATCATCCTCAGTAACACGATAGCCAGGGTTAGCCAAGACTTTCCTTTGAAGAGATTGCCATGCATTCCTCTGAATGACAAGGGTCCTCCAATTCTTAACCTTTAGTACATAAAGCAAAATCTTTTTTCAACTGCGTCTATCTATCGCAACTTGGATCATCCTCTTCCTCTTTGTTCCTGTGGCTTTGCCAAAACGAGCCTTTTTACAGGGTTTAAATCCTTCATTCTAAATGCATGAGCAACCCAATTAAATCTTAATATATATATTATAATATCTGGGTCTTTATAGAATTTATAAATTTCTGCGTTGTACCATCAACAATCACTTTCTCTAACACTTCCAAGAATAGCCCTTAAAATCTTATGCTCAAATTTACATAATGGGCTTCATCAGATCTTGCCAAAGTCCATGTTTTAGAGCCATAGACCAAAATAGGTCTAATAAGGTTTTATATAACAATAAATAAGTTCAAATTAACTCAATATTTATATTCAAATTAATAAAATAAAATGCAATTATTAAATAAAATAAATTCATTAAAGTGATATTCAAAAATCTTTTGTACATAATGATAATTAGAAATTTATATTTAATATGTAATTTTTTCATTGATACTTCTATAAAATTACAACACATTTTTAAAAACAAAATAATATTTTATTTGCAGGTTTAAAAAAATGATTATCAAAACAATCAAAAAATTCTGAAATAATATTTCGTTTATGGTATTCATTAAATTTGTCTTGATATAATATGTACATAAATGCAATTAATAAATGCCACAATGCAATTTTACAGAACAATAGACAATATGTGCACAAAGTATTGAATTATTTGTATAATTAAAACAGAAATACTGCACAAAATAATAATAAAAAATATAGTGTAGACATAAATTTTTCATCAATATTGCATTTTCTTAAATAATGTGTTTATGAATCTAATGAAAACTAATAATAACTTTTTCAATGATAGTAAAAGGATTCCAAACGAGTTTGCACAAACTCTCGGTTCTCCTCTTGTTTTGGTTGTCTTCCACCAATTGTAAACATTTGATGAACATTAAATAAATAAGTATCATTAATAATTTGAAATTATTTTAAATAAATGTCTATTTGAATAAATATCTTGATATAAAGAAAAAAAATTATTTTAATATAATGAGAAAATACTATAATAAATGAGGTATGAAACAATAAAAGTTTCTGATTATAATATTTCAAATTGTTACATTTCTATCTTTTTAAATAATATTTCATTTTAATGAAGTTTATCTTTTAAGAAAACAAAATAGAACATTTATTTTTATTTAACATAAATATTATTAAATTCATACAATTTTCCAACATTCCAAGTAACTTAATCTAAAATAAACAATGCATTCACCAACATTATTAGCCTTCAAATTCTAATAAGCATAATTCGAATTGTTAATAATGTTATATTACATTGAAGTATTATGAGAAGTAGAAAACAATCTTTTATCACTGTAATTCTCCTTTTATTTTGTACTTCCAAATTATAAATCTCAACTTTTAAATGGAAAACAAAAGTTTTTTCTAATAAAAGCAATTGCAGAATATAGCGAACATAAAAACAACATTCAAACGTGCCGGTGAGAAGAATAGGAAAGTGGACAGAGCCATTTTGCTTCTTTTAATACTGGGTATCATAAAAAGCGATACTGTAATACAATCAAAATCGAAACTAAATTCTTTGTTTCTTTTATTTTGCGTGTTAAAGTATCTGCCTTCCAATTTTCTACTAAATGATTTGATAATTTTCAACAGCAATATATCAAATTTTTTGAGATACAATTAATTGAAGGACAAGGCTTTATATTTGTTGTTGTTGTTGTCGTATCCCTTGAAGAGTGTAAGAAAAGCAAATATCGTGGTGCTCCCTCATAATATTGGCTATGTTGTTTGCCAGCTCCGAATAAAGATCTTCTTCCGAGGGAGGGTCCAGACAATGTATGGCGGCTGCAACAGCTGGGCAATCAAAGACAGGATGAGGAGTAAGCTCGACATCAGGGCAGTTGCCACATTTTTGGCATTTTTTACACCATCAGAAGAAACTTTCATATTTTTGTGGTGCTTCATTCTTAATCTTGTGTGGGCAGTATTGTGTGGCAATTGTGTTTATGTCTACATTTAATTCTGTAATTTTGTATTTAGTTTTGATCTTAGAAGGAATTATAAGTGTAAATTTTGTCGAGGTATTTGCATCCGTAAGTCTGGAAGTCTGATCCAGACTTCTGGCATTCTTCGCCAAAGAATGATTATCTTTGTGAAATGAATGGCAAAGAAATTTATTTCTAATTTTTGAAACGGTTAATAAATTTTGCATCTTTTTTAATCTTCTTAAAGTTATCTAATTGCAGAACATTAAATAAACTATAATATAACGTAATAATTTTGAGTTTATCAACAATCAATCTTGAATTTAATTCAATCTTTCAATTTTGAGATTAAATTCAATTTTGAATGCAATCAACAATCAATCATTCAATTTTGATTCAAAAAACAATTCATTCATTCTTCAGATTCAGTTTTGAGGTTAAATTGTAGAGTGATCTTCAACCTCAACAGCAGCAGATTCATCGCCAAGTCACATGCACCAACAGGAGCATCGGACTAGTGAATTATCGGATTAAAGAGGGTTTACTGTATATAATGTGAATTTTTATCGATATTTACACATAACATTAAATTTTAATTATTTGCAATAAAAGTGCAACTTTTCCATAGTAAAATAAAGTAACATTACATTGCAACTTTTTAAAAACTGATTAGGGTATTTTTTTAATTGGCTGTGCGACAGTCTGTAGTTCAAAGTTAACATGACACACGACAACTTTTTTGTTTTCCAAATTCCAATAGGGCATTCAATAAAGGCAAGTATGAATAACAAAATGGTTTTATTACAAGTACAATCGATGTTACTTTTCTGCATAGTCACCATGATTATTAACTTATTTTTCATACAGTTGAAAAAGTTTTCAATACTACCTTCATAATAAGTTGCCACCAACATGTAAAATAGTCTCTATGGTGTTTTAAAATTCTAGGTTGGCGTGGAAACACTGTTCTTTCAGACCTATCTTCAGCTCTCAGGTGAAATCCACTCTGCATCAGATCGGGCCAGTACACCAGATGTTCTAAACCTACGCATTAAAATTCTGCAAGACTCTTGGTTACCACAACAGCACGATATTGTGCATTACAATGGATTAAAACAATTCCAACCATGAACAAAGCTCTTTCTCCGATGAATTTCTGCTGCTCTTTTCCCTTCTGTGTATAGAAAATAAATGATACGCTGCCATTTATGCCGCTGTGCAACTTGTATTTGGCGGGAGAATCAGTCATTTTCGCCATGTTAACTGTCCAGCAGCTGAACTTGAAACTCGGAAGAACAAATGCTACGAAGAGGAAGCTGCGCAGTGCTTAGATCCTTCTTGTATAGATCGGATGTTCACTTAGAAAGTCTATTGAAGTTTGAAAAAAATAGCTCTCTTATATTCAAAACCTTTTTTTAGATTGCCATTGTCTTGATATTTGTGATTCAAACCGGTGCGATGTTGGTGAAAGGAGCTGGGAGATCTTTAAATCAAGTTAAGGCTATGAATCTTTTAAAAGGACCGGCATTGTTTAGCGAAGACCCAAATGATCCCATGCAAATGCCACCTATGTGTAAGTAAAAATGTTTCGTTCATTTCAGAAAATCTTTAACCTTGCTACAGGAAGCACAAAATAATACGTTTTCTTTATATTAAAGCCCTTATGCCTCAGCCTGTCGTAGCAGCCACGTATTACTTCAGTTCATATAGAAGACCTTTGACCGGGGGAGGACCCAGTACAGAACCGGCCGACAGATGCGAAGCTGCAGATGCCCGACAAGGCACCTGCTACGATACAGCAGACTGCATAGAGTTGGGAGGAACGCCCATGGGAAGATGCCCCTCGGAGGGAGTGTGCTGTATATGTAAGTGCACTTCATGTTCGTATATATATAAATTATTTAAAAAATCTTTGTTAAAATGACTTTTTTCTCTCTACTCTTATAACATTTAAATGCCCTTACTTGATGGAAATTTGTATGATAATAATTTGATGAAAACATCGTTTTGTTAAGTGAAGATATAGGTATCATTCGTCAACATTACAAAAATATATTATAGATTTTCATAAAAGCTAGAACTTTCTGATAGAAAGCTATCTATTTTGATTTTGGGTATAATAAGATATCAAAGCCAGTATTTTTTTTTTCTCTCTTCTTTTAATAGAAAAATTACTCGGAAAATAGTTTCAACATATTACATACATTTTTCCAGTTTCAGCATTCAAAATGCTAAAATGGGATGAAACAAATTTTTTATTTTTATTAAGCGAATGTTTTGGAAGAAGTACAAAATATTTAGCTAAGTTTATGACGATATTAAAGAGTAGTATTATGAACTAATGCGAAATAGACGAAAAATGTATTCGAAATATTTCTCTTTAAATAAATAAACAAACCAATGCACACACATATTTAAAGTTGGTATTGATTAGCTGGATTCATAGTTTTCGGAACAGTCAGAGAAGGATTTTTTTTTCACATGATACGATTATTCAAAGCACTCGTGGAAGTCTTCGCTGCCAGAACACTTATCCGATAGGGCTAATATAGTCTATTATAGGGGTGGCCAACTCAAATGATCTTGCGGCCACTTTGGAAATGCCTCATAACTCCGCGGGCCGCATATAAAATTATATATCCCCATATTACATTTAGATCCGCTACAGACATTTTTTTAGAAGGAAAAATTGAAATATAGTGAGTTATTATTTTTGTGTTTGCTACCATTCTTACATGCAAACATAGATAATATAACAATAATGATACTAAACGTACATTGTAAAGAAATATATAACACTAAAAATGAAGTATAAAAAATTAATCAATATAAACGAAATAAAAAAATGAAATCATTAAAAAATATTTATTTTACTAGTGCGATATTTGTTTCTCCACTTTTTCACTTAGCTTTTACAAATCGATCTCAATTTGGGTATTTTCACATCGTAATGGGTGTTGCAGGTTAACGTCCGTTATGTTTGAGCGTGTTTTGTGTTTAGTCAATTTCATTTTCGAAAAAAACAATTCGCAAGTGTAAGTTGAACCAAAAGCGCTAAAAGCTTCTACTAAGTTCCTGGTTTGCTCTGCAATCAACAATCAACTGTGCATATCCAAAGGGATGGTCACTGAGATCACTTAAAGTGGAGCATATAAGCTGTTATATTAGATGTTCCAAGATACGGCCGCATTATGAGTTCGTAGAATATAATTTAATTATTCTGCTAAATCATAACTGCAAACTTATAAATAAAACAGGAAATATATGTCATATATTCGCAAGAATATTATTTTAAAATCAAAGTTAATTTTTTCACATCATTGCGACAGTTAATTTTTGAATAAATTTGGTGCACACATAATGTATTTTTTTAAGACATTGGTTTTCAGTACTTTGGCCATTATAAAATAAATATATTTTGTAAAACTGTGATAAATCTCACAGAGCCGGAAAAATATTCAAGGCGGGCCGCATGCGGCCCACGGGTTGGCCACCCCTGGTCTATTACATGGAACACATGATTCTTGGTGAATAAGAAAAATATTTCACGTAAATACTCAAATCAATTTTTAAGGTTTTGTACCCAATTTTTCTGTTCCAGTCGATGTCCAGTGTGGAGGCGCTACCAGCGAAGTCGTCTCCTACTTCAGGAATCCAAGATACCCCTCTGCCTACGAGCAGGAAGGGACGTGCAAGATTCGAGTGGCGAAGCACTCTGATTCCATTTGCCAGATCAAGTTAGAATTTTTGGTCTTCGATCTAGCCCGTCCTATAGACGGAAATTGTTCTCAGGATATGCTGGTGATCACCGGTCAGAATGAAAACAATCTCATACCCAAGATATGTGGACTGAACAGTGGGCAGCATTGTAAGTATTCCCTTCAGCAACTTTTAGCTGCTGTACAAGTGATAAGAAATTGTATGTAAAGTATTTAGGAAGAGCGGATTCTAGAGCAGATAAGAGAATTAAAATTTTAATACGGGTAATATTGCTGTACAGGGTACGCAGAAGATCTACCTCCCCATGGTGCACCTGGTAACACTTTTTAGTGACTAAAAGATCTACAACTAGGCATTATTTTTTGATTAATGAACTCTGTTTCAGCATGTTTTATTGTATTATCTGTTTTGTTTTTTTCTCGTTGTTCTTTTTTGCTGTAACTGTTCATAATCTGCCATTGGAAATAAAAAATATATATATATTGCTGTACATCGATTGAAAAACTGCTTATTTTCGTTAAGGGTGCATTTCCATTCGCAATATCAACTTTGACAAATCGGATTAGCGATCGAGAATGATTGATAGTAGCAATTCATACATTCTACTGTCAATCATCGTCGATCGCTCATCTGATTCGTCACAGTTGACGTCGCGTTGCCAGTGGAACTGCACTCTTTCAAGTCGAAATAATTTAGTTTTTCAACTGGCATTAAAATCAACCATTAATGTGAAACCTTTCCTATCATAAAAGTTGAAAGCCAAACGGAACCAAAATTGGCGCTACTCTTGACGCCATCTAGCGTTAATGTCGAGTACTAATGCTAAAATAACAGTTAATTCTTCGTTTTGTCCCCTTCAACGTATTAAAATTAAAAGTTGTAAATTAACGTACTAAATTTTAAATTTAACAAGCCTAGAAAAGATACATTGCAGAAATAATAAAGATTACTTACATAGTTATATTTTCTTAGAACATAAACATTCTTTTTTCTCACTTTATACAAATGGTTAATAATAAACATAAAAACTTTTAATAGCTGATTGTCTAGAATCTTGTTAGATAAAGTTTTAGAAACAAAACTGCGATACAGAATTTTTGATACCTTTATAGTGATACAAACGCTAACTTTTAAATATCATCCCTCACTGTATATGCAAAATTTAACTAAATATGCCAAGTTTGCAATTTTAACTTTACTAACAGTATGGTAAAAAAAAACCTATCTAATGAAAGGCCTTTTTTAAATAAAATATTCCAAACTTCAAATTAAAATTCAGAACATTTCCAGAAAAATAAACTGTTCTATTCGAATTTTTAGCATTACACGCGATAATAAAGAACTGACATGCCATACTATATGTAAATATGAAATAACGTAGGCAAATATTGGCATATTTTTTTAAAATATTGATTTATTTTTCTCTGGAGCAAAGTTTGAACGATGACTGCATACATCTTCTGCTTCTAAATTTTTTCTTGACAAATACTCTGTTAAAAGAAGAAAAATTTTCGTTTTACGGACTCTTGTTTGTTTTAAATGTTTCATTCCGAATCAAGTATTATTATAAATAAAATTCCTTTTCAATATGTTCAAGCAAATTACAAAATTTATAAATTTTTCATATTCCATGCATGCTTTTTGATCAAACTTTGTTGTTGTAGATTATGTAGATGTGGAAGATTCTGGAGCTATTAGTCTTCACGTCACTATGGTCGGAATTTATGGACGGAGATTCAACATAAAGATTAACCAAGTTCGATGTATAGGTAGAGATGCAGGTTAGTAACATATTTTTTTTTAATAAATAGCATGCTTTACAAATTACTTAAAATAAACTTCAATGATTATCTATTTCCTCAACTTTGAATTATAGTAAAAACATGTCAGATATATCCCAAAATTCATTTAATCATGGCATTAATTGTAAATTAAAATTTTTGGATAGAATCTTTTGAAAATCTATAGTTGTAAGTTATTTTTTCCCCTCACGTTATGATTCAACAATCAAATGACCATTTATTTGACTAAGGTAAATAAATTTTTTTATCAGGCTTATGGGGTAATTTTTTTTAGATTTTATTTATTATTATTTTGATGACTAAAACTGTTTCGAAGAGATTTCGTTCAGCTGTTAATTATATCAGCCATTTTTGATATCTGCCTTATTATGAACATTTCAATTCGATATCAAAATACAATCCATTTTTTGTCTTGGTGCAGAGCAATGTCTTGGTTTCAAGACACTTTCTGTCTTTTTCAATATTAGATATTCTGGATACGAAGGTCAAACTCTTCAAAAGGTGGTCGTAAGGAAGACACGTTTGAAAAATTTATCATAAATGCGAACTCAACGACAAAAAAAAAAGGTATTCAAGGTATTGTCAATTGTGGGATGTCTCATTTTTAATTATTTTATAATAATAAGCTTATGTAATTAGCAAGAATTTTTTCGAATCTCATTTTAAAAAAAGAGCATTTTATTTATGATTTGCAATACAATTCATTAATAAAAGTCTGTATTGTGCAAACACACATAAAACAAATTTTGAATATGAGCAATATTCAGTCATCAAAACCAAGTTGGTCATCTTCTGTTTCTTTGTAGGGTGTAAGAGTAGCTATTTGATCACTTTTAATAATTGTTAATAATAGTAATCACAATGTTTTTTTGGATACTCCATGCATACTGTAAAATGTTTTACGGCACATATTGTATTTCTCATCGTATTTATTACTACAATGTAGTCAGGAAGCCGTAAAGTACGACTCAGCCTTCCCCTTACATAAAATTTTTTAACATCGTTGCTTATCCCCAATTTTGCCAAGTACGAATTTTGTAGGTCGTAACTAACCAGCTTCCCAAAAGCATTAAAATTCTGTAGAACATTATCGTGACATATTTTTTGGAAGCTACCTGGCTCATCGATTTGAGAGCTATTACCACTGCATTCGTGTGTGTAGATACGTATTCTTCGCCAGAGTACCTTTTCTTTTTCGCCTCCATCTTCTTCCAAATCTTCTACCCTTTCAATCGTTTTTTTAGAGTATCCACGAAATGCCTTATTATCATCAGTATCCATTACTTTACACAGTAAGATCGCGTTAACAAGGAAAAGAGAGAAGGGGGGGGAAGAAAGAAAAGAACATGGGACAATCGTCACTAGCAAACTAAATAAAGGATTGCACCACCCAGCGGAAAGAGAGGAATGTTAAGTTCGCCTTTCGTATCCGCTTTTCTATATACACTTTAAAGTTGAAATATTTCCTTTCAGCTCCCCCACACTGCCTCCAATACCACAGAGGCACTCGTGGTGCAATAAAAAGCTTCAACTATGATGAACCTGGACTTCTAGGTCTCGGCTATCCCAACAACATGGATTACGTCATCTGTATCAGGAAAGAACCAGGATTCTGCTCAATAACCTATCAGCTGTTTTCAGAAGGCCGAAACGTTGCGCCTTTTGCGGTGGGTGCTTTGCCAGGAGCTGCCAATGCAGCTCTAGGGCTAACAGGACCTGTGGCGGCAGAATGCCATGACGATTATGTCCTTTTCACAGGAATACGAGTCTGTTCAGGAAGAGTGTCGCCAACTGGAGCACCAAACAGACCAGCAAGAGAGCCAAATACAACTACCACTTATATCCTTACAGGTAATAATATAACTCTTTGCCAAGTCATCTTAATTCCCTACAACAACATAATGCAAAACGACACAAAAAAATATATAAAAATGACATTAAATCTTTCAATTTTCTTATTGATCGATTTGGGTAATTTATTCAGCTAATAATCCGTGTACTTGAAGCCTTTAATAAGCTTAGGTAAAAAACTTATATATATTGCCGTTTTTAAAAATTCTTCTACGACAAACTATTTGTGCCATACATAAAGGGGAAGAACTTATACCATACATAAAGGGGAAGTCTTATGATACTAAGACTAGGACATTTTGAATTATCCTAGCTAAGCGACAAGAAATTTCGAACCTAGAATCTTCTTCTCCAATAAAAAAAAAAAAAAAAAAATCATATAACAAAATAATCAACCGAATGAATGTCCAACCTAAATTGTCCATATGACGATATTAATGAGATCTGCTATTTATGTGTTAGAGGGAGAAAGTAAGACCTAGTAGTATTTCCGGTGATGAAATTAAATAATCACAATTATCATAATTTAAAACGATACATTGACAATTAGGCAATATAATCATTTTAGTTGGAAAGGTTATGTTTTGCAAATGTTTTGAAATTTCAAGTTTTACATTTTATTTAAATATATTAATTTTTTACAGATGCTACCCCAGGCCCCTTTTTGGTGAGATTTGTTTCAAATGGAGTAAGAAATGCAAGAGGATTTCATTTCACCTATCGTCAAAATCCATGCAAATAACTCAATAATAACAAAAGAGATGCAGGCAATATGAACAATCATTTCAAAAAGAGCGCTTTTTAAGAATATCTTTAAGATAGTAATATCTAAAAATTCAGCAATGGCAATCAATGATAGTTAAATATGCATACAAAAAAATATAACATTATTAATTATTTAAAATAAAAAATAACAATTAATAAGATTGTATTAATTTTCATATTTGCTTAATTTTATATAAATTAAAACATTATTTTTTTTAAAGACAATACATAATTTGATATTTTAAGTACAGGTGAATTTTTAATCCTATATTTAGTACTGCTATAATACGAAAACATTGATTTAAATGCAAACCATTTTGCATAAGAAATTAATATTATAATTTTTGAATGTTGCAATCTGCTGGAATTTTAATTTTAGTAATAGGTATGCTTCCTACCTAAATTAATAGAATCTCATACAAAATAAATATTATATATAAATTAAACTTTTGATCTGAAATCTTTTACCTGTTAATAAGATTAAGTTTAATTTCTAGTCATATACAGTAATTTTTGTAGCAAATTTTTTTCTATAATAAAAAAAGTACAAGTATTTCATCAATCTAAAACGTTTTGAAGTGTTGCAATATAAAAATCACAAATGGGTCAAGGTGATGGTTAAGGTATTAGGTTGGTACTCAAGTGAACTATGCAATTTAAATCATTTTACCAGAAATGTTTATTACCCAAGGTTTATAAGAGCTTAGAATTTATAAAATAAAAAAGTAAGAATTTTGTCAATTGCTCTGTACATGAACTGTTTGTATTAGGGATGATTTATTGATGACATCTTTGTAATAAAAATGAACAAAAATAAATTTATTTTATACTGTTCTATTATCCTTTTTCATTATTATGACCTGTTTATAAAAAGAACAAGTTTTTTATAAGGTGCTTAAAAAAATATAAAATTATAATTTATCAAAACAGTGTACATACATTAAAATATGTAATAAAAAATTTTGCCAATTTGTCTTTAAACTGTTACCTTTTCAAGCAAACCTATAGGTACAATTTTTGATTTCATAAAACTTCGTTTTTCCTATGTTTTGTAGTCTCACATGATTCAAATGAAACTAATTTTCCAAGTACTGGATATGACCTCATATATTTTCTTTGAATTTTTCTTGAAAATTATGCTCCTGTAGAGTTATGGTTCTTTGGTAAGTTTTTAGTGAAGATTTTTTACCTTGTAACCAGTTCATGCAGCATTGACAGAACATGCTGTACAGCATTGATTTCTCCACATTTAAATAATTCAAAGTAACACATCATAAACAATCGAGAAACTTGTTTCAGCAATTATCAGTTTTTTCAGTAGTTATCCAGCAAAAAGTCTTTTTTTTTTATCACTGGCTTATCAAAGAGAAGATATTTTCATCTCATGAAATGACAAAATAATAAACAGTTCTTATTTGTGATAGTTCATAAGCAAAATGCATAATAAGGATGTTTGCAAATTTGTTATCTTCACCTATCATATAGGTACTCACAAAACAGCAAGCAAAAACTTTTAAAGTGAGGTACACACACAATCAAGAATTCTTTCTTTTAGTAAATTGATTTTGATCTTTTTCCATAATGATCTGCAAAGTGTTTTAATCAAAATGCATAAGACTATTTCTTATGACATTTTCAGGGCCAAAATTATTACAAAAAGTGCTGAACCATTATTGGCACTTGAAGACATGCATAAATTACATAACTATTTGCAGTAGCCATAATTAAGCTATAATTAATTAAACTAATAGAGTAATTAAAGCCAAGTAAAAGTTCTCAAGATTTATTAATATTTGCTACTCTCTAAAACATGTCTCAGCTGGGAACATAATGTATGAACATTACAAAAACAAAATAAGAAATAGTTCAATGCTTAGCTCTTTTTAAAAAATAAGACAAAAGTATAGATCCATAAAAATTACAAAATTTATGTGAACTCCTACGCTATAACAAGTTTTCAACCACTTTCATTTCAAGAATTGAAACATTTTAAATAGCGCACATAAATAATACAATTTGGAACTTACATTTAATAATAGAAATGTCTATTATCATATTTAGAACAAACTGAAAAATAAAGGTGATTCCAACAAAATAAAAAGCTTTAGCAAATTATTTTATTTATAATTTATATATAATTTTAAATCATTCACTCTACAACAAATAACTGTAGATAATATTTGTAAATATATTACAAAACTACTTCTTTTTATTTGGTACATTTTCTAATCCTTGTACATATTTCTTGGGCACTTTATATATTTCTGAAAAATGAAAAATATGTAAATTTGAAAAAGAGAATAAAATGAATTTATATATTATCATTTAAAGACATGATAAGCTAATGTCATAAGCTCCATTTAAAATTATTTATTTTAATTCAATATAATAAATATATTTTTTAAATAGTAATATTTACTAAATCTAATACTATTGCTACATTATTCCACAGTGTTTACATAATTTCTGCCAACTTAGCAAAGAATGGGCGATTTAAATAAATATATATAGTGATGGTGAGATGCGATGAAATTTTCCATGTTACAATTTCGTATACCTAACTCACATTTTCTAAATCCTTAAAGAACTTATAACATCCAGCAAATAAAAACATTTACTAAATTTGAATTAAATAAAAAAAAAAAAAAAAAAAAATAGAGTAGTGTAAATAATCTGAATTAATTGTGACCTTTACTAATTCAGATTACTGTAAACTCGGGTTAGTGAATCTTCCTACCATAAAATGAATACACCACCTAAAATAGTATATCATTGTCTAATACTAATAAGTTTGAATGAAAAAAAATTTGTTGATCACAAGGAACTGTAAATGAATATTCATTAAAAATAGTTGAACTTTTACATAGTAAAAAAACACCTATATTTATTTGTTTTAGTACAAAAATTCCCCTTCTTGCAGCACTGTCCACAAAATTGGAACATCAGGCAGTAAAACAATTGGATGCTGCCCTTCATTTTTTCATGAAGAGCAGTGTATAATGGCATCATGCTTTCTGCTAGTGAAATGATTGTTTCCATTTCATTACTTGAATCTTCACTTTCATTCATTTCCTTAATCCTAAGAAATAGTTATGTACATTTTTTTTATTCATTCTTCATTTTATTTTTATGTTCATTATCCTGTCTACAATTATATAGTCTTACTTCTATAAGTTCAAGGACAAAATGACAACCAACGAGACAAATCCTTCAAAAGCAAAACAAAGTCAAAACCAAATAACATGAGAAGAAAGAAAGGAAAAATTCCAAGAAAAAAAACTCTGTGACTGATAAACTTTAAAACCATAGAATAACATATATAAAAGCAATATATATATATATATGTTGTTGGCTGTTGTCTCTTATATTCTTATAAAAAGAATATAAGACAACAGCCTTAATAGCAATGAGTTAACTTTAAAAGGTTTCATAAATGTTTGATTGAGATTAAGTTAAAAACTAATGGTCAAGTAAAATATCATACTAAATCCAGTTCATTAAAATTTTAATATATATCATGTTTCATTATTATGCAGAAAGAACAGCGGTGCTGTGCCACAAAATTTTTACATATTCAAGAAACCAGTTACTAAAAGTAGATTAAAGTACATTTGAATACTTATTTTGCTTCTTTTTCATGTTTTATGATGGAAACTACATATTCTGGGCTATATAATACTTATTCTTCATCTTTATATAATATTGCTTCAATTATATGAAATGTTATATAGAAATAATAAAAGACTCGTTTGTTATTAAAAGCTTTGAAGTATCACTATTCTGTAATATTATATATATTGCAGGTGATTGTAAAACATTTATTATCTGTAAAATATATGGGTATAATTTTCGGAAGCGAGGTATTTCGTTTCCTTCACCATATAAAAAACAAATAACCAATAAGAATAATTGAAATTTTTTTTATAAGTTTTTTTTTAATTTCTTTCACAAGCTAATAATTAAATAACATAAAAATTGTTCTAAAAGATCACCTCGTGAATGCAAAAACAATTTCATTTCAAAGTGAAACTGAGATTTTTCAAGAAGAGAAAATTGTTTAGAATTCTATAGTGTTTGACTTTTTAAGATTGTTGTTAAACATTTTGTTCTTACATTAAATTCTAAGTTTTAAGGGTAACCTGCATATTGGCAAAGCTAATTACAATTTTTTTTATATTCTGTAAGATTATTTGGAATTTTTTTCATTTTTATTCTACAATTATTTTGAGATAAATGCATTTTTAAAGGGTGCCTTATACCCAAAGTTATGTATTGTAATACAACCACAAAAAAACGTTTTTCTTAGACACCGTTTCTTCTCTGCTTACTGAACCCAAAAATAACTAAATCATCACAAGATATCATTTTCAGCAAACAGCATCTTTATTAAGTAAACATTGGAAATTTTTAATGGAAATATCAAGGTTCTAAACAACTAGCACAAATCAAAGATCTTATGAGTATTTAACATTGTTATTAATGACATTTGGCCAAGGAATTTGGTAGATTTAAGGAAATAATCCAAAAAGGGATGCAGATATTTTGCAGAGGGGTGTGAGCTGATAGATTAGTTTGGGTAATCTTCTACATAATTCTCTTCCCCTCTTGATTTTTTTTTTCCGTGATCAATCAAATTGAGAGTCGTGGCTGTGTTAATAGTTCTGATAGCTTTTGTTATTTTTGTGATGAATTTTATCAAGAAATACCAAAGGAACATAATGGAATTTGTAAGATGTACTTTGTTGCCTTTGGCATAAAGCTTAGAAACCACAGAAGATATATTATGTTTTTTTTTTAAGCAGATTTAAGGAAGTGGTCACATACATGCACAACTTTGTCTTGGGGAGGGGAAGACGGGCTCAATAACATAAAGTGTAACTATTTATAAAAATTCAATAGGACATACTAAACTATAAAAGAAAAGAAAAAGTAAAGTCTTTAAAAGAAGGAATTTAAAAAAAGTTTTAAGAAAAGGTATGTAAAGTCAATATTTGATATATTAAGTATTTTATTTATATTTTTTTACATTTCACTAATTTGGTATGAATAAATAAAAAAAAACACTAAAACTAAGAAGTATTAAAATTTAAAAAAATTAAAATTTAATTTCTAAAAAAAATTACATAAACAAATTACATATTAAAACTCAAAATATATATTTTTTTTAATCTACTCAAATCTATAGCTCATCAAATACACATGTAAACGTCAATATTTCAATGCATATTTAATACAACTAAACCAGCAAAAAGCCAGTTCAATCAATAAATTCAGGTATTATAATAAAACTGATATCGATACAATAAACACTGATACATTGAAATACTCAGTATTTTAAAATAAAAAACAATTGGGCATAATTAAGAAAAGACTATGAATTTGAACATATATTTTACTTATGGGCTGCAGGGTACATATATCCCTTACAAATACTATTTAAACACTTTAAAAAATGGCCAGAAAATAAAAAACATAATTAAAATTAAAAAGTTTCTTTGTGTGTTTACAAATTTTACTATACCAAGGAGCTTTGATCTTTGATTTCTCATTTGTTATTACTTCAATAGAACAATTTGTCACAGATTATTTATTGTAACATAATTATTAATTTAATAAAAAGGTAATAAAATGTATCAATTAAAAATATTTAAAATGAATTCTTCATACATACAAACATATTACATATATTTAATTTATAGTAATAATCATACATACCTAAGAATAGTTTTTGTAAATATCGAACTTGATTTCCCTGTATAAGTACAAGTGTTCCTTTTCCATTCTGAGTAGGAGTAATGGAGGTACTGGCTGCAACAGCCACTTGGACATGTTGAGCAAGCTTTTCAGGATTTATGCCATAAGTATCCAAATTATTGATTAAAGTTACCTGAATGAAATATATTATTAAAAGCTTCATTAAGAAAACCATCTCTACATTCAATGATACTATATATTTTGTAAAATTAATTGCTTTCAATGAATTCAAATTTTGAAAAAAATTCCGCAAATAAAATTTTTTAATTTTAATTTTTTTTTAATTTTTAATTTTTTCAAAATTTTGAAAAAATTTCCAATTAATTCAGCAAATAGGTAACTATGCAAGGAAGAGATATAGACTAGTTTACAAACAATTTTTTGTTTTCTATTCCAAAATAAATTTTACAGTTTGATAAAAAATAAAATATAATATAAATTTTATATTTAATTATAATAAAATAATCCACTCTACATATTTAAGTATATTTCCAAATATTAGCTTATTCGTGTCTAAGCCAAGAATGCATTTTTTCTCCACAATATTTAACCAAAGTTTAAGACTTGTATGTAAACGAAAGGGTAGGGGAATCCAGGTTTAGGACTCATTTAAGGGTCATTTTACAAGATAAAGTAAAAGACAAGTGCATGAAATGAAAACAAAAATGGCTGTAATAATGGGAGGAACTGACATCTATGCTGCAACCATTGGTTGCTTCTTTAAACAAACCATGCTTAGATTTAAATGGAGTAGGTGCTGACAGAAAACCCATAACAAAAAGAATTTTTTTTAAAGTAGCAATGGCTGTGCAATGACTAAAAAATGCATGATTGGAGATTCCATTTGAAGTGGTTGTTTAAAAAGTGCTGCATCAATAACTGTATGGATGAAAGCAATGGTGATTTTTGTATGTACAGGACATAAATTTTAGTATGGAAATTGCTGATGATATACATCCAGGCATCCCAATGAGTGCAAATAAATCTATTCAGTGAACTATTCAGAAACTTGTATTCTGACACAGACTTTGAAGGATTTATACTCATATGACTTTTTTTTCTTTTTGCATAAAGTTTGTATATAAAAAACTCAAACTGACCTCTGCAGCAATTGATTTAACAACATATCAAATACTACTAAACTCTCGGTAAGATAATGATTAAATTTGCAGATCTACATAACCATTAATTGCACTAACATTGAATTTCAATAGCTTGCATAGAAATTTGAGGAGTGGTCCTCTGTAAAACAATAAAGATAACCATTATGGTTTTTTGAACATAAGCCATTACCTTTAGACTGACACCTCTAAAATTATTATTTAATGAACTTGGAAAACATAGTTATTTACTAAACCTATGAAAAGGTTGATTGTAGAAAATTAAATTCCGACTTATAAGATATTTTAATCACTAATACTTATTCAGTAATCTATTGTTAATTTTAAATTTTTCTTTGTATATATATTCAAATTAGATGAAATATTACTTTTATTTTAATACTTCTAATATAAAAAAAATTCAGCAATTAATGTTTTAAAAAATTGGGATTCAAAATGATTTGACTTTCTTGAAGAAAACATAAAATGAATTATGTATATTAATCAATTATTAATTAAAATTTTAAAATGGTACAAGTATTATATGAACAAAATTTTAAATATTTTTCTCTATATTCAGCATTGCTGATAAATAAGCAAGATTTATGAAAAGTTATTAAAATCATAATTGCATTTTATATATAAAAATAATGTGCACTTATTATTTATAATTACATGTAAAAACCAGTGAAATATATAATTATAATAGCATTATAAAAAAAATAAATAAATTTGAAAATTTTTGATAAAAAGACTACGATTAAATAAAGGCATACCTTTTTATTTCCTGTCCTAGTGTCAACAGTTACTTGAATTGGTTCTAGCTTTCCTTTTTTCACTAAAGGTTCCTTGTTTTCAAATTCTATTTGATAAGCATGAGGCATTTTAGAAAGTATTCTGAAAAGTATACAGATATAAATGTTTTATACTATTTAACATATTTTTAAAAGAAAAAACAATAATTTAAACTTTAAATATTCATTCATGTAGATTTAACTATAACACATTACAGTCTTTCATGAATAGTATTAGCATGTAGCAGAACTAACCACAGTATTTAGTATAACCATACAGTAAAACATGACACATACAAAATCATGAAAACATTTTAAGGTCTTCATCATATTTCTCTCATGATCAATGCATTATATAGGAACAAGGACATATATTAAAAGAAATTTAGAATAACAAATAAATAGATTTGAAAAAAAATAAGAAATTTTATTCACATAATGTAAAAGGACAATCTTAAGACTCCTTTTAAATTAATTAAATAATTTTTGTTCGATAACTTTCTAAAAATATAAAATTTACACATCAAATTATGTTAATACCACAAATGAAACTGCGCAAAACAGTTAGGAAATATTGATTTTGAACAAAAACTGGATGAAGAGAAGTTCTGTTCACTGATATATGATTCACAGAGGTATTAAGTAATGTAAAAATGAAACTATGCACAGGACAAGAAAAAATCAAATTTTTATTCATCAATCAAAAATGCTCAGTTTGTACACATCATAAAAGTAAACAAACACATTTGATTTCTCAAATAAAATGAGTTTCAATAACAGATATGGTTTTCGCTTTATAGTGACTGAAAGCAATATTGTACGCATTATAAGACAATGTAACATTAAGTTATAAGAGGGTATTGCTTCATACTCATATTTAAGACAGCTTTCTAACAATTGAATTATTCCTAAAGGGTAATAAACAATTAGAAACCCTTCACCATAGTAAGCACCAAACTTTAATGATTTGGTTTACATTTGGATAATATGCTAGACAATCTACATGAAAGATTCTTTCATCAAAAAGAAAACTAACTACAAAACAAGCACAATGTAGCCGGAGATTAACATCCATGAGAAGGAATTTATCTGCAGTATTAAGGATCACAATATACTATAAAATCTCATTTCAATATCCTTGAGCTCTCAGTGGTCCATTTTTAGATTGATAAAGCTATTGACAGATCTCAGTGCACACTATCAATCTGTCTCCTCCAAAATGGCCACTTTAATGCAAAAAGAACAGGATTATTCGAGTGTCTCATACTTCCAAATTGTAAGCTTCCTATTATCAAATTGTACTCTGATAAAGGACTCAGCTTTGAAGGAAACATTGCTACATTCTTCTTTTCCCCAAATAAGATGATTGTGTTGTTCCTTTATGGGTATACAGTAACCCAATGCTAAGGAAACACTTGAAGCATAGATTTGTAAGTATTCAATCCAACATGATGATTTTCAAACAGGTTGAGTCAAGGTTTAAGAACCAGTCGCCCTATAAGTCACAGTAAAGTGATATCAATATTGTGATTTCTTCTGGCCATGAAGTGTTAATTATGATTATCATCATTGTTTATCTACAATTTAGTCCTTATTTTTAGATAGCATTCACATTTTGTAATATCAATTCATTATTCTGGAATTCTATTTGACCAGCCCCTAAATGATTAATGACTTTTTAAGCTACTGATACAACTAGCTTATGTAATTGGGACTACCTGTTACAAAACATTAAACATACATTTTTCTTATCACCTCTTACAAAAGTAATGATGAAGGTCACTTTTCACTACACATCAAAAATGCACAATATTCCACATATAGAAAATTTACATACTTGCAAGTTTATAAGAAATTATTTTTTACAACATCTTTTACTTTATATGATAAAAAAGTAGCCAAATGTACTGTCATTCCTACCAAACTTTATTTAATTTTTTGAGCAATCTAAATTTCAAACTTAAAAAATAAATTAAATTTTCATACAAAAAAAAAAAAAAAATACTTTTGCCAACTAGCAATTTTTTATCCTTATTTTTAGATTAAATAATTAATTTAAATTTAATTTAATTCATCTTTAATTTAAGCAGAGAATTCAAAAACATTCTTTAGATCATTTCCATTTGGGTGAATAGTAAATGGGCATGAATGCTCACATCATAAGGAATTCTAAAATATGTCATTAATAGTGTCTGAATAAGAATCAGTTGATACATTTTCTGTAGAAAAATTGCACTTGTAGAATAGATCAATCGAACATCAAGACAAGTGGAATAAGTTGGAAATCAGATTAAAGATTTTAAAGACAAATCGGTTTTAGATATATATTGGTTTATAGTGTTATATTCAAAAATAAGAATTATAATATATGGACAAAAATAAATCTTCAGAACTTTTTTTTGACCAAACAAAAAAAGTTAATTTTTTGCACTAATACAGTTTTTAACTTGATCCTTAAGGAAACTCAACAATCCAATATAAAAAAAAGTTTTATTTCCTAGGGCAAATAACTGCAACAAAGAAAATCTTTTGTTTCTTCGTTTTAAGTGAAAAATTTACAGCTATATATAATTAAAAATTTTAAGATTCAATTCTTAAAATGTTTTGTTACTTTTGTTTATAAAATTAAAAGTTTTATTCTTAAATTTTAGTACCAATGAACATAAAATAGTAGCAATAATTTTTTTCACAAGATTTTTAAAAATTGAAAAACTATGCAAAAAATTTAAAACAAACATCACTAAGATTACTGTTTAGAACTGTAACTAAGGCTAATTTAAAAAAATTGTTAAAAATAATCTCAATCATTAAATTTAAAAACTTTTAAACTGCATTTAAAAGAAAATGCTTTTAGATCATCTAGAACTTTTTGAAGAATTGGTGGGCAGAATTTCTTAGATTTGTGCCTTTCTATTATAATGCAATATGTATATATATATATATATATATATTATTTAATGTACATTAAAAATTTTGATTCTTTTGAACCTCAAAATTATAATAAGTGCTTTCTTCTATTAATATAGATTTTGCAAAAAGAAAATTTCTAAATCCAGATACTCACGACTCTTGCAACTGCTCCCAAGTCATCACACTTGGACATCCTTTTTTGGCCACACAGTCTGCTAAGATTGGATCAAGTGTTATTTCTCTGTTAAGAAAACAGTACATTTTTTTAAAAATCTGTTTCAAAAATAAATGTTCAAATTATTACTACTTAAATTACTCTGTATACTTAAAATATTCTTAATATTTATATTCTTCCAAACAAGTTTAAATAATTCACACAGATTAGTGATTCTGTAGAATGAGCAAACTGAATTTGTCAACTAATTTTTAAATAATGTACTGTCCAATTGTTAGTCATAACTAATTACTTCATAGAATATAAAACATAAATTGCATATTTAACATAAATCTTAAAACAGTAATATAACATTGAAATTTATGTTTCATTGGTATAATTAAAAGTGTATTGAAAGTTACTATTTGAAAAGAAAGGTAATCTAATTTCAGTAAGTTATACTTTAAACATATGTATATATGTATGCAATTAATTTCTTAAATTACAGAATAGTTATCTAGAAGAATGTTTCTAATCATTTAAACTAAGAATTTATATATATATATATAATTTTATGAAGATAAAATATATAATAATAATTGTATTTAAATAATAATATATATATTATTTAAATACAATATGATATATATCCCAGCAAATTTCTAGAAAAATTCTTTTAATTATCTAAAATATTCTGTATAATAAACAAAATTGATACAACCAAATTTGTAAAAAATATAATTTAATTTTCTTGAGAAATTGCATTTTTTAAACAAAAAAAAATGTGATTCAATTGATATTTTTAACAATTTCAATTTTATAAATTTTCTCCTGGAATTAAATAGTAAAATGTTAAAATGTCCCATATGTACTGGAAATTGCTATTGGTTATTAATAACATCTGCAGCATTAAGCAAGAGAGGTCTCTACTTTTGATATTTCATGGCATGTTTTATTTCACATAAACCTAAAAGTTTTTATGTGAGAATGTTTCATGTTTCATTAAAAAAAAAAAATACTAAAGTATGAAATTAAAGTGGGGCAGCACATGTAATAGATTCTAAATTGGTTCAATCTCTGCAGATTCAATAGAATTAGTAATAATCTATCCTAGATTTTTATAACAAGTTTTTTCAAAACTAGCTTCCTTTCAATGCAAAATTGCTAACTGCTTTGATTTTTTCTTGAATGTTAACAAACAATTTTTCTCTCTAATTCAATTCCAAATTCTTAGAAAAAATTTACTGTCAAAAAAAATTTCACTTCAGGCCTTTTTGTGAGATCTGAAGGAAACCCAAAAAACACAATGGTTCCTATAAATGAATGAACACTGGAATTTTATAAAAAAATAAAATAGCTTATGTTTAACATTGAATTTTTTTAAAAATATCTTCATAAAATTATAAACAAAAATGTATAAATTAATTAAAACAATAAAACTCTTTTTAAATGATTAGCCATTAAATAATAAAAACGTTAGTGAAAATCAATCTCATAAAAATCAATGAAAAATTAATTTAAAAAATTAGAAAATGCCATAATATTTTTGCTAGTACTTCAAATGATATTCTGAAAGATTCAAAACAGCTTTCAAATGCTTTAAGAATAGGTCACTAGATTTCTTGTAATTTCTGTAGAGGTAATATTGTATTCTTTTTGCATCACTTTTTCAGTTTGTATTTTATATTCTTATACTAACTTTTAATACCCAAAGATGTGTTATTTAGTATTATGGTGCTTTTGATAGGACAGTTACGACGACACCACAGATGAATATTCAGAAGAGTGTGTTATCTTAAAATCTATTTCCATTACCTAAATTTTGGATGACTGATTTATGTTCTATATTAAAATATTTAAATAAAATAAATGATTCAATATACTATCAATACATACTACATTTCTCTATCCCAAAGCTAACATGCACAACATGCTTCACTGTTTCAAATCTTTTGAATTACGTTCATTTTTCTACTTTGTATCATTAAACTACCATCAAAACTAAAAATTTGAAGTTTATCTCATCTATATACAAGATATCCATCAGGCAAGAAATAGGTTTATTACATACAAGAAAAAAAAAAATTTGAAGAGAGGTAAGAGGAAAAGGAGTGAAATATTCACTTTTTCATACTTCTTAAAATTAGTTATATGCACACATATATATGAATAAATATTCACCTTGGTCTAAGCTCATTTTGAAGAGAATTTTCTTTCACATATCGTTTCATTACATCCCTGACAACTGTGGCAGGTATAGTATCTCCTTTCCTAACAACAATAATTTTATTTATTAAAATTGACAGAAAACATATCCATATAGTAATACAGTTAAAATTAAAATTTTATAACTTACCTATAAAAAATGTGAAGATATTATTTTTTTATAATATATATATTATGAAATTAGGGGGACATATACACAATTTGACGAGAAATGGTTAAGCTGTGGAAGAAGTAAATGATAATAGTAATCGGTGGCTCCAAGTTGGTAATTGTCCTTATGACTTCAACTCATTCCATGAAGATTGCTGCTAATGAGTAGAATAATTGATTTTTACAAATAATTTTTTTTAATTTTGTCATATCAGATATTTTGTTTAATATGGAGAAAGTGATTATTTTGATAAAAGTACCGCTGTTTATAAACAATTAAACTTTCTTTTCAAATATAAAATATTGCTCTATATGCTCTAAAAAAAAGTATTTTAAAAAGTGGCCTAATATGGAACACTGACATATGAGGAACTTAGGGACAATTCCAATGCACATCATTCTTTCCTGATAAGAATATAAAGTATATTTAAGCTATATTTATGTACATAGGCTAATAATTAATTGAATCTGAGTCAAATATAAATTGTAATTTGAATAATGAGTTATATAACAACATGATACATACCTAAAAGTGAAGTTTAATTCATTAGTGAATGAAATGCAATATAATGATTTCATACTAGTAAAGATTACATCGGTCGGATTGAAAAAGATTGTGTCAGTACTTTTCTTTTAAAGCTTTAACAATTCTGGTATAATACATATTGCTAATGTTATAAGCAGGCATGGAAAATATACTGTGAAACAGTTAATTTATTCTGAGATAATTGACTTCTCACTACTACACTGATAATGCATAATTTTTAAAATTTAAAAATAATTTACTATATTATTCATGTATTATTTTCATAATTATTCAAATAAATTAATACTGGAAGTAAAATTTATTTTCCAGAGCATTAATTTTAAACTTTTTAATGACTATTTTCATCCTAAAAGGGAATGGATGAATGAGATTTAACATTTTTTAATACAAATAAACCTATTATTGAATGGTGTATAAATGCAAGTTTTGAATGGCTCATCCATGTAGTACAATAAGTATATACTCCAATAACCAATATACAATGTTAAAAAAAAGGTGCGAGGGACATGGTGCTTTGCAATAAGCAGCAGGTCTGAGTAACGAAGGAATGGGGACCGTATTGTAAGCACAAAGCAGACCAAGCTATGAAGAATCAAGTCACCAACCATCATTAAAGCTATACTGATTATATACTAACTGTTATTGTAACAAACAATTTTAAATTTTCAGGGTTGCTTTTCATAGAACCTTAGCTATAGGATCAAAATTAAACACTCACTTTAAACATTACCATCTGATAACGCCTACAGTAACAGAGTAATGAGATAAGTTAGGTAGAAGATACAAACTGAATGTTCTCCATTTGTTAAAGCTGAAAAAGTGCACTTGATTAGGTTCCTTACTTTCGACATTGCAATGTAAGTGCTAAGGCTACTACATAAAAAAAACCCACCGGTACTTACGTATTAACGACACCTTGGCGACAGGTGCGGCAATAAAGAGCACATGCGCCAACCACAGCTACAGATTTGGTGGGTTTTATTATTCAGTTTGATATTAGGCTGTTAGATTGGCGACACTTAAAAACTGCCAAGTCTGTCACCAAGGTATCGTTAATACGTAAGTACCAAACACCATTGAAAAAATAAAACATAGAAGTTTACATTCCCAGAAACTGAAAATTTTATAACAGAGTTGATGCAAAAAACATGTTTAAAACTTCACCATCAATGATAGGACACTTAATATTAACGTTATCTTATACAACAATAAAATTTTGTATGAACCTATATAGTTATTTTTGTAAAATATTTCTGCAAATATTGTGGATAAATATTTTCATAACTATAAATCATCAAACTATTTTATAACTATGCACTATTTTATAAATCCGTTTGTCTCCATGTTATTTCTATTATTTTTTTTTAAGATAAATATTTGTGATTGTTAGCAAAAATTCAGACAAACTAAAACAATTCTCATGAGAAAACATGCATTACAATAGAAATATGGCCAATAACATAACCTTTAAAATAAAAGAGCTCTTAAAGTAATAAATAAGAATTTTGAAAAGATCTTAATTTGCTTCCTTTTCTTATATTTCTTTAAAAAGATTTTTAAAAAATAAAAAATATCTTTACATTCATTTAAAGCATCAAATCAATATTTCAATAGAAAATAATTATACTATAAAAAAAAAAAAATACTCCAAATTTCAATGCATACACTTTTCTAAATAAACATTACTTAAAAAAGGATATAAAGTGGAAACATCATAAACATAAAAAATATTTATCATGTAATATAAAAAGTTATCTAAATACATACCTAAAATTATATTGTTCAAATAATGTTTTTACTTGAGCAGATATTACATACAGCTCAGTAACAAGAGGAAATTTATAGTTTCCTTGCACATTTTCTGCAGGTGCTTCTTCTATATTCTTCTCTTTTTCGGTTTCTAAATGTAATTTAAACAAAGGCTCAAGTCGATAGAATTTTAAACTTTCCTTTTCTAAATTAATCGATACAATACTTTCAACACCCTTTGTCAATTCTTTAATTTGCACTAAACCTTCTTTTTGCATTTTTTTTAAAAACATGGACAATTTTTTATATGTGGTTTTTTTTATGTCTAGATTTATGTTAGCAGGACAAGATTTCAATACATGAGAGCTATAAAATGTACTTGTAAGTATAGGTAAGGCTATCTTTTTCCCAGAAACTTTCAACACAGTAAAAAAAGAATGATGTAAAGCTTCATCCATTGTATAGTTTGGAAAAGTTTCATTTTCAATAGTGTTTTCTTCATTCACACTGGCATTATTTGTTTCATTTTGGTTCTCAATTTCTGGAACTGCAGTAATTAAAGTTTTATTTGCATCCTCAGATTCATCAGAGATATTGACATTTTCAAGCTCTTTGGAAAGATCAATTGTTTCTTCTTCTGGTATGAAAGGTATATCTAATTGCTCACCTGATAACCACAGATTATCTTTATAACAATGAATAATAGATACTGCTTTTCCTTTAACACCATCTTGACACAAGACATCTTTCGATAAAAGAGCAGTACCAACAGCTACAGGGGCTTTATTTCCAGATATTCTAATAGCACAAATATTATTTACCTGCAAATCTTTCATATCAGCAATTACATAATCATCATTTACTACACCAGGAGCCATGAGATCTGCACCATTTGAAATTTTTTCTAAAACAGGAGGAATAGTGGTAACTACTGGTAATAAATTAGGAAACATCCATAAAGTATATATTGTAGGATAACATTTTCCTTCTATTTGGAAGAATACAGGTTTTTGACCACAGCAATAAATCATAGCAAGCGATCCTGAATGAGTCATAGCCTTTATTTGATTCATTTCGCCTTTGTTGGGAATCAATGAATTAATTTCATCTGAAGATAAGGTTGGAAATGATTCTTCTACAAAACTACGAAGGCGTCTCCTAAAATGAGAAAACATTAGTAGAAAAAAAAAGTAAATATGTAGAAATATATATTAAAAAAACTAAAAATTATCAATACTTTTTATTTATAAAACTATAAAATATTCATAATATGTACTCTTATATATTCACTTTAGTTTTGTTTTCTTCCATATAAGTATTTAATTAATATTAAATTGTTCATAAAATAAAAATAAAAAAATCTTTAAAATTCTTTTAAATCAATGTTTCTAGCATAAATAACCGAAAAGTTACCTTTCAGAACCTTTGACAGTAGTGCTTGTTTTTACTTTATGAGGTTTTTTAAACATTTTGAGAGAAAAATAAAATTCTCAAAATAAAATATCCGAAACCGTATTTTCTATTGTACTATAAATGTGACAACACAATCAAAAAACGTAAATATAGAAAAGGTTACAAATACAGTGATAAAGTTACCAAATGTATGCATTTTATAATATTAGTCTAAAGAGTAAAAAAGTTACAAAATTTATTTAACTTTACATTTGTTTCTATTTTATATCATAATTTTTAATTTTATAATCGCTTTTAATTCCCAAAATCATTTCTTTATTTCTACTTATAGGTCATTTTTGGTTTATTTAATTTTAAAATATTTGTCTTAAAGAGTAAAATAAATAAAGATTTAAAAAGCATTTTTAACTATAATAATTAAATTTGACTATTAATTCTTTTATTTTTTGAAAAACATCACACTCGTACTGACAAGTTGCATAATATGCTTACAACAAAACACTAATTAATGAACTTGCCCGAGGATAACCTTTGGTCGCGCCATGACAGTTTTTAAAATTATTTATATGGGTTCAGGTAGATTTGTAATTTCCAATGATTGATGTGTTATGTAACATTATCTTGTCAAGGTGATGACATAAGCAAACAAATACATTTTGTTGTGACCGTTTTTCTCCAGTGAATCTGAACGTCATTTAAATTTGTCTACATTTTTTATTGCAAAAGATGACGCCAATAGATGAAAGAAGTTGCCTTAGCAACGCCGATGATATAATTAGGGTAAGTTTGTAATAGTTTTTTAAAATAATAAAAACTGAATGTAACTGTTATAATATGATGTCATAACATAATACACTTCATAATGAAATTTATAATCCTTTTGTTGTTGTGAATGATCCGGCTTTAAGAATGACTAGCATGTCATTGATTTCACCTGCTACCGCATAACTTGAATCACAGAACTTATAAATTGTCGCTCATATAAAAAATTAGTAATTTGGAATAAATGCATTTAAAGATTAAAATAACGTGTAAGTACTCATGAATACAATATATTTAATGAGTGAAAGAGGTTTTAATTTGCATTTCCATAGCAAATGCAAATTAAAACAATAAATGGGTATTCATGTGATTCCCAGTTTGTTCAAAACTTACACTAAATGATTTTCTTGTATTAAAGAAATAGGATCATGTGAAAGTAAATATCATTATTTATTAATCCTGATACGATTCTTCTCTGTCATCTGATATGGCATATTAATTACACTGTGAAATATTAGCAGTTTAATAATAAAGTAGAAATTTTTTTTCTTTTAAAATATAACTTGTTAAGTAAGTGACTATTTTTTTTTTTTTTTTATCATGTTTCATATTAAAAATATTTATAAACTTTAAATGTATACTATAACTGTGTTTTATTAAAACATATCTTGAGTTAAATGAGTAAATTTTTTTAGGAAGTAATATGCATAAAATTAAATGTAGATCATTATTTCATATTGATTGTTTTTAATTTTTTGTAATAGATTTTATTGAACTTTATCAGACATTCTGAATATTTATCTTAGACAAGTTATTTTGTTTGTTTTAATTTCTTCATTCTATGCTATAACAATTAAGCATTGATGTTCAAGAAATTGAGAGAATAAAGGAGCTTTTAGAAAAATTAAATTGAATCATATAATTTTCATTTTACATTCCTATGAGAATGTTGTTTCAACCAATTCCCTTAGCGCATCTTTAAAGTAGTCAAATCTATTATATTAGGGACATAAGCCAAATTTTCCTAATTTGGAAAAAAGTATTCATTGAAGGTACTAGATTTTGTACATCATTTACATACATACTTGTTGGCAAGTATGTGGTAAACTGCATTTCTTAATATTTCTTCCAATTTATTAGCAATGTAAATTTTCGTATAGTTTTTTTTATTTTTGATAATCCAAGCTGCTTTTTGTATATTTCATTCATTTTAAAATTTTATTTGTTGCAAAATTTTGTTTACATTCTTTCATCTGAAATGATGTGCAGTTTACTATACTAAAAAAAAGTTTAATTCTGCTATTAGATATCATTGACTAATTGTACTAATATTCATTAAGTATGATTGTAAAATATATATATATATCTATGCAAATTTGAAACTTACATCCTATTTCTTTTTAACTGTAATTATAATATTTGCTACAAGTATCAGTTACTAAGTATTGGTCTTATCAGAAATTACTAACATCCAATTGTTAAAATAACTAATATAATTTTTTTTAAATTTTCTATGTAATAGGAATAATTTTAATTTTTAAATGACTCCAACATTGATGCAAGTACTTTATAAAAGATGTAAATACTTATTTTATGCAACGAGAATTGATTATTGTTGTAAAATGCAAGTATATTAAATAAAGAATTTCATAATGTTTTAATAGTATAGTATTGAAATTTTCAATTACAAAATGAGAAAGAAAAAAAAGCCATATGTTTCTATCCAAATAAATCTATATAGCAAATTCATAGACTTATTGACTACTAATGCCATGATTACTTATTCATGTTGTTCAATCAATAAGTGCATCTGTAAATTAAACCTGACAGTGATATTAAAAAAAGTAAACATGAGATATGCCACTGTATGATAATAAAATCTCTCCATAACTAACAGAATTTTCTTACTGTTCTTTCTAGAAACTTAGCATATAAAATAAGTCATTCACTTTAGATACATTTAAATCAAAAACTGGCTTTTAATTGATTTTTGTTCTGTATGGCACTATATATGTTTCTTGGCATATTTAATGAAACCAGAAATAATACCTTTACAAGTTGAAGGCAAGAAAATATTCCAGAGTTAAATTATTTCATGTGATTTGTTGTTTTTTGGTTTGAAGATGTTATTAGATAGAATACTATAAAGTAGCTCTGACTAGGATTTACTCTGATGATGAACTATATCCATTTATAATATCACTATATATATATATATTTTTTTAATTTTGTAAAAAAAAAAAATCTTTCAGTCACTTCTTAATAATTTAAAGACAAAGGTAAAAAAATGCAAAAATGATTAAAATACCATCAATGATTAATGTCTTTACTAACATTATAACCAATGTTTTGTAACAGTACAATAAAAAAAAATGTTTTATTGAATTAAAATTTCTAATAGACATACCATTGAACTATTTCCCCAGGAATTAAAGATTTGAATGGTAATGTGATAAAAACATTGTGTTAACTACCAGTGATAGAGTTTGTGACATCCATGCTATTCTGTACAATAATACAATTTACATAGTTATGATGTTCCATTAACTATAACTACCAATACAGTGAGATTAATTATTTTAACAGCCATTTCATTAATTAATTATTTTGTAAAGATATGCCATGTTATGTTTGACTATCTTAGGGTTAAATATTTTGGATTCAAAATAATAAGATGGATGTCTCAAAGTGTCCCTAATATAGGAAACCTTGCCTAAGTTTAATTTAATTAACTTCATTTTAAAAGTCATAGCAATGTGCATGTAAAACATTAGAAATATGACCAGTAATATAATCTTTGAAATGAAAGAACTCTAATGAATTAAAATGGAAATAAGTGTCCCAATGTGTCTTTCTTTATTGTAAAAAATTTTGTAAAATTTTTGTGTATTGACTTAAGTGTAGTAATATGTATTTAAAAGGAGGAATCATTATACAAATCATCCTTAAAGTAAATTTCAAGGGCAATATTAAAGTTTTTGACATATATACTATATTGCTATTAATGTAAAGACAGCTTCTCTTTATTATGCAGAATGTAACTGTATCATAGTGCAGTATATTTTACCTGTATAGTTTTATTGTAATAAAAAGGATAGTCTATTTGGCTTTTATAATTCTGAAGTTTTCTTAATCTTGTAGTATTTATTATATTATAGAAATCTGTATACTTTAATTATTTATTTATTTATTATTATTATTATTATTTTTTTTTAGAAATTTCTTGGGAGAAAATAAGTATAGATGCTCACCTCTTGCTATGTCTTTGTGGACTGGAGATATCCATGTTGGCACAGGTATCAATTTACCACGCAAGCCCAACATGGAGACCGAATCGGTGCGATCATGCTACAGTGAACAGTCATCACGCTCACGTCGCAGCAGAGCTCACAGCACCCATGGAGGATCTAATCATCACGGCAATCGCAGCCGTCCAAAACATTTACATCGCACTCCTAAAAGTGATCGCTCTCATAATTCAACACTTGCCAGCAAGTGTGGCAATGGGAATGACAGTAGAACTGAAGAGTTCATTGAAGTTCAAATTTTGTCCCAGGATGACAACTGGGGCGATAATACTACTGCCATTACTGGAAACACCAGTGACCATTCTGGATCATTAGATGATATATCAAAACTCAGCAGAGATTATGAAACCAGTTTGAGTTTTTATTGTCATATGTGGGTTGGGACTGTTTTCACAACCTTGTTATCTTTTTGTGCCTTTGCTTCACCAATAGTGATGATTATTCTGCCCAAAGTGGAAGCTTTAGATTGGAAAGTTCAGAAATGTGGGCCAGAATGTGATGGACTTCTAATAAGCTTATCATTTAAACTTTTAATTCTTTTATTTGGATCTTGGGCTTTGTTTTTTAGAAGACCCAAGGTTACCCTTCCTAGAATATTTATTTACCGTGCAATTGTTTTAGCCTTGATGATTGTTTTTACATTTGCCTATTGGTTATTTTATGGTGTCCGGATCATCGAGAAACGTCATGATGATTATCACAGCATCGTGTTATTTGCTGTTTCTTTAGTTGATACATTATTATTTATTCATTATCTTGCTGTTATCTTAATAGAGATACGACAACTAAATACTCAGTATTTTGTAAAAGTGGTCCGTTCTCCTGATGGAGAAAGTCATTGCTATACCATTGGGCAGTTGAGTATCCAAAGAGCTGCTGCATTAATACTAGAATTCTATTATAGAGATTTCTCTATTTATAATCCGTATCTTGAAACTATACCTAGAAAATCAAGAAAAATGGCTCCAGGTTTCAAAATGTATGATGTGGATAATGTGCCTAATAGTCCCATGAATTGTACTAATCGCAGTGTTGTGGGAAGTGACATTCATCGTCGAGACTCTAGTCATAATGAGCGCTTTTATGAAGAGCATGAATATGAAAGAAGAGTAAGAAAACGAAGAGCAAGATTAGTGTCTGCAGCAGAAGAATCCTTCACACACATTAAAAGGTTACAGGATGAGCAAGGTAAAAATACAAGAGAAAAATTTATATTTATTAGTTACCTTCATTAATTAAGTCATAGTAGCATTATATATATGTGTTATCTTTCTTATGACAATTAATAAAATTAAATTAAAATTTGCTGTTTATTGAAAACTTAACTAACTGAATATAAAATCAATAATGCTGATATTTATTTAATTAAATATATTCTCTAAAAAAATATCAATAAATGATTATGTGTAAATCCTGTAAAGTTTTGTAGTTAATCCTGAATAATGGCAGAGTAACATAAAGTGAAGAAATAGTCAGTAATATTTTAAATATTTCTTGTTGCTGTTTGTGTTAACTTGAGCTTGATAGTATTTAGTTATGATAGTAAATGATACTTACTTTTACTATTAAGATTTTTTCACATTATTTTAATTTTTGAAAATGAAATCTTGAACTGCTTATTAGTTCAATACAATTTCATTACATTATTTATAAAGTTTAATATTAAATTAAATATATTTCTTATAGAATTAAATTTGACTTTACATATATATATTTTTATTGCTTTCATAGGGCCCGCAATACCAATGGATCCTTCTGAAGCAGCACAAGCAATTTTTCCATCCATGGCAAAAGCTCTTCAAAAATATTTGCGCATAACTAGACAACAGCCACGCCACACAATGCAATCTATTCTTGATCACTTAGCACTGTGCCTCAGTCATGATTTAAGTCCAAAAGCTTTTCTTGAAAAATATCTTGTATCATCTCCTGTTTTGCAAAATGATAGAGAACACCGTCCCAGTCAAACATGGGCTCTCGTATGTGACACTCTTTTATCTCGACCAGTTGAAGCTGGTTGCATTTTCATGCTTCGTCAAAATGACATTTCATTACTTGTCACCATTTCTCGTTTGCCTCACCTTTGCATCACTGAAGAAGTAATTGATCCTAAAAGCAATAAATTTGTACTGCGTTTAAATTCTGAGACATCTGTTTAAGATTATTACACATTTAAACTACCTAGAGGTAGTTTATCTATTTACAAGCATATCAGGTATTTTAACACGACCACAGTCATACTTAATATACACAGCCTTTATAATACCTACTGCATTTATGAGAATGAATGGCACTGATGTTGATACTGAACAAATTTGATTCTTATAAGTAACATAGTTTTTATGTTACTTATTTGAGGCCCAATTTATTTAAAATCATGGGTTTTTTTCCCCTAAAAATAAAAATACATTTGCACAGGAATTGCAATAATGTAATTTTTAAATGCTGTGTGAAAACGGTATGATTGTGATTCATCAATGAAGGTGTTAGGTGCTTTAATTTAAGACTTGTATATTTTGAGTGGCAAATTTTTGTTTTTGTTGGTTCAATGGTGCCTCATAGAGATGACAACTTGTATATAAATAATTATCTTTAAATTTAAATTACTCTAATGTAGAACTTACAGTTGAAAGAGCCTTTATTTAGGTAGTCATATTTATTAGAAATGCATTTTAAATAATATTTTTGAGCCCTTAGATCATTTGAAAGAGAGACGAAATTTTTATTTTTCAAGAAATGTAAATTACTGCTGTAAATATATATATATATATATATACATGTATAATGTAATCAATCAAGAGTTCTTTCTGTTATAAGAAAGAAATGTAAGAGTATATATAATGTTTTTTTAACATTTTTCAGAATCTTATTAAATAAATATACATCATCAGTACAAAATGGAAGTGTAATATTGACATCATAAAACATCTTATAAAGTGATGAATCAGTGAAATTTTTTAAATTTAAATATTTCATGGAGATAAATTAATATTATGATTTTAAAATGTTTGTAGTTATATTCATTTAAATTAGATATTTATGAGTAATGTAAATTTCTCATTAGAATTATTTTTTCATTATTTTCAAATGATAGTAATACTTAACAGTTATTTTTACATATCTATGTTTTAAAAAGTAAAGTTAATTTTCATATAAGTTAAATTAATCAATGAAGTCTATATCAACAATTTCTGAATGGGACTTCAGAAAAAAAATTTTAATGTTATATAATTTGCCATATTTAAACCTATTTGATTAAGAATTTCCTAATTTTCTTCTGTGTTTTAATATATAAAAATTTAAGTTCTTATTAAATGCTGTCATTTTTATTTGTTGTAAATAATATTTTTTTTTAATTTTATATATAAATATATATACATGTGATTTAAATATTAAAAATTACAAAATTAATGAAATCTTTTTCTTTTTTTATCTTTATATATGTTCATTGTTTAATTTTTATAAAACAAAAAAGTTTATTATATTTTTGCAGGTTTTAATTTAATAAAATTTTCTGATTTAATACAAGAAAGTGACAATTAATAATTTTATTACAAAAGGCAATGATGAGATAAAAATAAAGGAGAGGTAAAATTGAGAACTCATCAAGAACAGCAGAAAAAAATCTTGAATATAAATTAAAATTATTTATTAACAGAAAATAATATAACTACAGGATTTTTTCTACAATTTTGTTACAGGCAAAGTTTAATTAATTCTCATTAGTAATTAAAATCGTAAATCGAACAAATCACTTTTTTTTTTCAGTTAGCAATTCAGTTTTTTAAATATTGCATCTTACTCCTAAATTGAATTCATTTTTGATTTCTGTAAGTATAAATGTTTGGTTTAAAAATTTTTATTCAGTTCATTTAATTCAACAATGTTTAATTAAGATTTAAAATTGTATATGCTACCCAAAATGTGATTGTGCTTGTGATGTATATTGTGGACTGTGGTAAATATTACAGTGAATCATTAATAATGACTGTAAATAACAATTCATGATTAAGCTGGTACAATCAGTACAAATTCTTTAAAAGCTTTTTTGTTCAAGAAAATTGATCTCTCTCCGTCTTTTATATTTTTTAACCCTTTATTTGTTGAAAAATTACCAAGATTAACTTTTTTTATTGATAATTTTTGGTATATATATATTTTTATTTTATGTGGAATGCTTATTTAAAAAATCTTTCCGATATATATATATATATATATATTAGTGATCATATTACTTCATCTAAAAGCATTTTTCTACTATAATTGTGAAGAATTCTGTAAAAAACAAATTCAATTAAATTCTACTTTTCAGGATTTGTATTATAATTATTTTTAAATAACATCCAGTAGAATTTTTTATGTTAACTCATTTTTATATTCTTTACATTTAAAAAAATCCTGGTGGTTAATTTTATTTTTATGAATCGTGCATTAATGTCAAAGCACCTTGCTGTGTTGGCAATATGGTTTTATTTTCTTAAATTTATAAACTGACAAAATACTTAAATGCAATTTTTTTTCTCTTAAATCTGTATATATAATACGTATAGTAATTGTTAAGTGCAATTACATCTTATATGTGAAAGCAGCGATATCTATTTTATTTGTAATGCATTTAATAATGATTTCACATGTATTGTATATGAAATCATTATTAAATGCATATTATTTTCATTTTATGCAAAATTCTGAATACTATTTTTTTAGTATTTTCTAATTTAAGCAATGTGAAATTAATTAAGTTTTTTATAATGAATTATTTTCAGCATTTAAAATTCCCAAAGCAGTTTAAATATGTTTTTATATAGCTAAATATATTCATGTAATTCATAATCATTTTACAGAGGAGCTTTTTTCCTTCTTAACATTTAAATCTTATGTCTAATTTAGGTTTTTATTAATAATAAAATGCAATTGAAATTGAATTTTTTCCATCACTTTTCTAAAAAGTATTTTAAAAAATTAATCAAATATTTACATTATATTTGATAATGGAACTATGCATCAATTGAAATAAAATAGAGAATTCTTGATCTGAAAAGCAGGTTATGTTTTTCTATTAACATATAAAAAATTTTGCTAATAATTATATTTTTAGTCCTGTCTACAGCCATAATAGACTGCTGCATATGATATATGAGAATCCCTGAATATAATAAGGAAATTTCATAAGTTTTTAAAAATAAAAATGATATTCAAGAAGCTGAGGCCTATGAAAGGTAGCCATACAAAAAAGGAGGGGGGTATATGGATCACATCATACTCTAATGGATGCATTCAAATACAGAAATAGGGCAGCTTTTCAGGCTAAATTAATAATTCTTGATACTTAACTTGATTTTCATCATCGGCAAATTAAAAGCGTATATAAATTTTAAGAACCTTTTTGAATTGCTCGTAATAATTTTAATTTTATGCAATTAAAATTGATGCACTTTGGATGAAGTTTATATATATTTATATACATACATTTCTGATTATCACTCATTTAAATTTATAAAATAAAGTTTTTATTTTATTAGGGCATCAAAAAGTTTTGAATATTTAAAAAGCACAAAAACCAGTAACAAATTTCTGTCATGATATGTCAAAAAGAACTAGTAAAAAAAGTTGTTATTATCATCATCCCCCCTTCATTGATTATAAGCAGAAAAATGATGTTTTTTTACTTATTTTGAAAAACAATGCTTTTTGTGTTATATGAGTTAAAATGTTATAATTTTTTTTATTATAAAAGTTTTTACATTTGATACAGCTATTTTACAATTATGTATGTACCTGTGCTTTATTAACCGAACAGGCTTAATTTTAATTTAAGAAAGTTTATTTTAACAGCTCCTTAATAAAGCAATAATAGATATGGCCTGCTTGTTGTTCTTATATTTAAATTGTGATATTTTGCTGTACAACTCATGTTAATTATCATGTCTTGATATTGGAAAATTCCTTTGCTGCAGTTTATAAAAGATACAGGAGATGTTATTTTATATTTTATTTTCTTAATGAAAATATCTTTTAACTAGGCATCAATTCAACTAATTCAGTTCTTTTTTATACTTTGAATCATAATTTATTTATTCCATTTGAATAATGTAGGCAGTGTTTTCTTGCATTAATGTTTGACCCTTTTTAATAATTTTTTATCATTATATTTGGAAATCATCATATTCCAATTGTCTCTATTACCACATCTTTTGTATGCTGTGTTGTTTATAACTATTTTTAAATCAAAACAGATTTGTATTAATGAATTGAGAAATTTTTATTTCAATGGTAAAATCTTAATTGTTTGCACATTTCTATATTGCATTTTCTGTGTTATGATGTGTTTATATTACATATAGTTTGTGATAAGGCCATATTTTTAATAGTTTTTATACTAGGATTTTTTTATTATTTTTTACTTTCTTAAGAATGTGTATAAAAAAAATACTTTTGTACAGACATTAAGGTAGATACTTTTATACTCGAATTTTTTTACTGAAGAACTTGTATATCAAAAAATGTCTTATATATGATCAGACAATCGCTTTTAAAGCTGATGTTTCTGTGTATGTTACAATAATGTCTTGTCCTGTCTAAACTGTGAATTGTACTTTAAATTTTGGTACTATGGTGATTTAATAAAATTTTGTCGAAAAAAATAGTTTTGAATTTCTTGAAATGGAAAGAAACTTCTAGCCAATACGTCATCAAAAAGGAAGAAATACAGAATGTAAGGGAAAATTGTAAATCTGTTATTTTTAAACAATTTCCTGCGTTGAAAAAAATATTTTTAAATGTAAATTCTTAGAATAAAAATTAAAACTATAGCATGTAATTATAGTTTTATAATAAAAATGTATGCTAATGACATTAAAAATTTGTTATTTTATGTTAATTAAAATAATAGGATTTATTTTAACTTTTGTAGAAGATGCTTTGATTATCGATAGTAATCGTTTTATTTCCAATTGCAAGGCAAGTATTCAAAAATAAAGAGTTGAACAAGTAACAATTAGATGCAGATTAATGTATTACTACATAACAACAGTTGCAAAAAATTATCGTAATCACTGCTTTTAATAGCTCTGTAAAAGGCAGTTTCGGAATAGGCACAAAATACTTTACAATATAAGGGTCCATCATGCCACAATTTGATGGTGTAGCATTTTACCCATGAGAACTGTAGCATTTCATTCCGAGGAGAGGAAAGAATATTCTTTAACAAGTGCATAATAACCTATCATTCAACTACTTCATTGTACTAATGAGAACAACCTGACTCAAATCTGATAGCAGAGATAGTGTCATGGATAATGAGACCTCATGAAATTAGCGATTGTCTCTGCAACCTTCACAGGTCGAAACAATTACAGATAGAATATGGGCTACACCATAAGTTGTTGCATCGTGTTTGGTGATAGACTATGGGCTGAGAAAGTGTTTACTCGAATGAGAAATCAGGAAAGCTGATCCCCCGTCTTGACGGATTTTCTTAAAGGAAAGTTTTTGGAGGAGAGAAAGTGTTGTCTTTTTCTTAGAAGTGAATGAACAGGCCGGAGTTTCCGCCTGTTCAGCACATTCAGGATAAAGCCAATAAAGAGCCACCATGCATTCTCATAACAAATTATAAAGCGGACAGGGAAAAGTTCAAGATTAATAGATCTTTCTTTCAAAGACGGGTTGACCCTTACGTTAGACTTTGGACTTCACACGTTTTCTTTTTTCGCCCGTTAGACTTTGCAACCGATAATGAGGAAGAGAGAAGGGCACAACGGTTGAGAGAATAATTCCATGCAGTACGGAGGGTACAAAGAACGAACTGCTTTTAAAATGATTTTGTAAATTCTTGTTATATAATGTTTAGTGTGTTATGTGTTGTAGTTGTGCAGTGTTGTCTTAGCAAATTATAATAAATATGACAGCCAAAAGTTTCGTTACTATTTAAAGAAATAATTCAGGTTCAAACATGAAACATCATTGAATCAAGACCACACACATATACTAATATCACTCAGCATAACGCTTTTCATTCAGTAAGACAGTTCTCTGGCTATATAAATATAGTGGTATCAGGCATGCTTGATTTGTCTGTTCGAACTAATTGCTTAAGGTGGGAAGTTTCATGATGTAATGGCGTATCGTTTAATATTGTGTATTTCAACATGAACATTTTAATTTTTGACAGTTTTAACCTGATACTTCCTTAATTTATGTAAAAACAATATATATATATATATCTTTAAATAAATATTAAATTCATGAAATTTTAAATTTTTGGACAAAAATTGTAATTTTAAGTTAGCATTTAACAAACTTTATTACAGAAACATTCATTTTCAAACATTTTTTTTTTTTTTTTTAACTATACGCGATGAAGCTCTTTTTTTTTTTTTTAAAAAGCAGATTAGAATAAAATAAAAAAAAAATGTTTTGTTTTTATTGAATCATGTTTGAACATTTTAAATGCATTTAATGTAATAATATTTTAAATTTATCTGTAAAAACTTAAAATACTTAAAAGGTATAAACTTTAAATACATAATAATATTTTAAATTTATCTGTAGATAAATGTTATCTGTTTTCATCAGACGATTTCAAAATGTTATTAGTTTTTAACATGTTTTGCATCAAATCTATTCTTGTGTGTTTTATAGTTTTGGTAAAGGCTGCTTTTTTATCTAGTGAACAACAATTTATTGAAATCTCTAATAGTAAATCATCACCTGAATGCGCAAAATAAGTTTAAAGAAAATTTCGAAACTATCGATGGCAAATAATAGGAGAAATAGGATTGCAATGTCTGAGTTACTCTAAATAACTACCCTTTCTGTAGTGAATAGATATAAATGGATGAATATTTATATAAGTAAAAAAAAATTGAGGAATGCGAAATATAAAAATTTGAATTTCATATATTTTTTTAAAGTATATTCTGTTTATTTTTCATAAAAGACTCAAGTTTGTAAAAAGTATTGTGGAGTTGGAGGAGGAAAAAAAGCTCAGTGCTAGTCGTAAAATACTCGTGGTTCAGTGGAATGCGCGCCGCTGGTGAGCATTAGAACGGACGTCCAATCCGCTAGCGGCTTCGTTGTAGAGAGGATATCAAATAAATTAATAGTTTAAAAAAACACGCTTTTAGAGTTAATCAATCTAAAAAGTAAAAAATAATTGTTAACATAAGAATAAAATGACTGACGAGAAAATGAATGTCACTGTTCTAAAAGCGTGGGGTGCTCGATATCAAATAAATTATAAACAAAGTTATACTTATATATTAGAAAATATATAATATATATATTAGAAAAATTAGTTATAATTTTTCACTAGTTCATTCCGAAATGCAGCGTTAGTGTAAAAATGTCATACAAAGCAAACCACGCTTTTGGAACAGTGACATTCATTTTCTCGTCAGTCATTTTATTCTTATGTTAACAATTATTTTTTTGCTTTTTAGATTGATTAACTCTAAAAGCGTGTTTTTTTAAACTATTAATTTATTTTTTACTTTTTAGTTTCATTAACTCTAAAAGCGTGTTTTTTTAAACTATTAATTTATTTTTTACTTTTTAGTTTGATTAACTCTAAAAGCATGTTTTTTAGTGTTTTTAAACTAATATTTAAATGAGGTCCCGATACGGAGGAGTGGAACTATAGTTCTTACAATAATGTAATTGTGAGTAAAACAAAGGCTAAATGCGAATAGTCCGTTGTGCTACTATCCCACGGATCTGATCGCTTAAAGTAGGGCAAAATCGAGCCCAAAGAGTCAGTTATAAACAAACATACAGGTGAAACTAATATAAAAGCGTATTAAAAAGAATCAACTGTTTTCTTTCTGAAAGATGCCTGTAAATGTTACTTTGCAGCGCTATTAGTGTATATGAGGAGAAACAGATCTCCAGGGGAAAAAGTCAGTTACATACATACAAACATACAGGTGAAGCTAATAAAAGCGTATTAAAAACGAAAAAACTCGTTGGCGTTTGTGATGTTCAGCATCCTCCTTCGTTAGTCGGACTACCTGGTGGGAGTTTTCTCCCAAACGACAAGACAATGCGGGGTAGTTCCACCTAAAAGTTCTCATGGAATGCACTTCCCTCCTTCTTCAGCGACACGGAGCCAAGTTAGACTACGTGTGCTACATCACAACAGAAGCTGCCCCCCTCCCCGTCACTCCGTAAGGGCACACGGTTTCTTGGATTTTTTTCTAGATGTTGCTGACTACCAAGTGGGATGAGAAACAAAAAAAAAATAGTATATTCTGCAAAAGACGCAGTTTGTAAAAAAAAGTATTGTGGAGTTGAAGGGGAAAAAAGCCCAGTGCTTGTCATAAAATAAGGTGGTGACATAAGGTAATGACATAATAGTTTAGGAGTGTATTGGTAGTATGTCGTCTGAAAATTGGGTAGTTTTGTGTCTCCAGTTGATAAAATTAAATATTTAAACTTTTTAAAGTGAAGTTTAAAGTATTGCAAGAAAGTTGAGGTATCAGTCAATTATTGCATAAGATTATGAAAGTACACTATTCACCTAGTGCAGCTCTAGCTCCTATCCAAGATTCCAATAGCTGTTTCATTTAGTACACACAGAATTTTTATGCGAAATTTTCAGCTTTTCTTCACTTGTGATTTTTTTCTGTGTTTTCTAAATGTCAGATATTTTCAACTTATAATTAAATAATGATAGTATAAAGAATAAATAAAAAATATAGCTCATCATCATCTATACTACGACAGCCCAGAGTGGGCCAAGACTTTATTTTGAAGAGATTTCCATGCATTCCTTTAGGTGACAATGGTTCTCCAATTCTTAACTCTCAGTACAGCAAAATCCTTCTGAACTGCGTCTATCCATCACAACCTGGGCCGTCCTCTTCCTCTTTGTCCCTGTGACTTTACCAAAACGAGTCTTTTTACAGGGCTTAAATGATTCATTCTAAATACATGAGCAGCCGAGTTTAATCTATTGATCTTAATAAATTTTATAATACCTGGGTCTTTATAGCATTTATAAATTTCTGCGTTGTACCGTCTTCTCCAACAATTACTTTCCTTAACACCTCTAGGAATAGTCCTTAAAATCTTCGGCTCAGTTATATCCAAATGGGCCTCTTATGATCATGCCAATGTCCGCATTTCGGAGCCATAGATTAAAATAGGCCTAAGAAGATTTTAATAAAACAAGAATTTAGTTTTTCTGCTTATGAACTGCGATTTAAATAGATTTCTTAACTCAAAAAGGCCTTATTGACAAATACAATTCTGTTTTTATTTCAGGTAAGATATTATTTTGACAATTAATTTCTGATCCTAAGTATTTAAAATTAAGTACAGACTTAAAGGTGTAAGTAAAAAATATAGCTACTTTCATAAAAACATTTAAAATGGTTTTCTTCGCATGAATGTCACAACTACATGACTTGTAGGCGGACTTTTTATTTGCTAGTATATATTTTTGATAGCAATTTATAGAGAGCCTGATTCGTGGCCCAGTGGTATTGTGCAGGAGGGCTGAGGTTATAAACTGTTAGTGGCATTGTTGTAGTTATTCATTTTAGAAGCGAGGAGATTCGATGGCGATTGTGACAATGTGTAAAGCACCTTGAATAGATGGTCAGGTTGCTTTGTGGGAGTTTTCCGTTTTTCTCTCATTTGATACCCAAATGCGGGGCAGTTACCTCTAAAAGCCCTTAAAGAAGGCATTGTCCTTCTCTCATCACCCGTCTGTGGGTTGTTTGTGTAGCACATAAGAACACGAAACCATTCGTTGTTAAACAGCAAAAATATTAATGAGGAATTAAGACTGACGCTATTATATTAAAAAAAAGTATTAGGTTTTACTTATATTTGTTTAATATTTCTTAAAGAAATTTAAATGCAACAAGTTTTATATGAATTAAACAAATAAATACTATTTTAAATTAAATATACTATTTTAAATCAAATTTGCCAATGTTTTTAATAGTTATATACATATTATATTTTAATTTGTTTGTTATAATATTTTCTTAAATACATAATATGCATTATTGTGTGAAAACTATAACACCAACCAACCCTTCATATTTCTTCTTTTTAAATTTAGAAATCTCTGGCTTTTCGCACAAAATAATTTGAGTATAAAACATTTTTTTAATTCTATTCCCTGCAAAATGATTATTTAAAACAAAATGAATGCGAGAAACATTTTCTCTAGAAAAGTTTCTGAACACACACAATTTCTATTGATATTTTAACTCATTACCAATTGAACTCCCCAAAATAAAATACATTATAATATTTACTGGAGCCGGGAAACGGTTATTATTATCTAATGTTACTTCACTTTTATCATTTATTTAAGTGCAATTTTACATTAAATTGTTATCATAACTTGTCAATTTTAAATGTTCATTTCCATTCTCTCAAAACATGTCTGTAAGTGATTAATCAAAATTTTATTTTTTAAATGTGTCTGTTGCAAACTTGTTTTAATAGATTAAATTTATTAATGTTATTTTTTGTCTAGATCTCAGTTATCCTCAATTTTCAAAAATTTGAATTAGTGAAACATTGCAATTCTGTAAGCTGTTAATTTTTCATCTGGTAAGTTAATATTAAATATGTAGCTGTTCTTCCTTAGCATAACACACGCCGTGGTAAACAACTTATATATTTCATCTACTAGGTGAAATTTGAACTGCTGTATTAATACAGTCAGGAATCGAAACCACAGAATGCGAATTGGCAGATTTATGAATAACAACCTTGAGAAGCGCAAAATCACCTGCTCTCTTCACGTTGGACCGGTTGGAAAAATGACGATCGTTTTTTAATTAATATTTGTTTTGATGCAGTATTACATAAGGTGTTAAATTAAATGAAAGAAAGGTACTAATATTATTTTTTGTTTTACTGATCAAATAAAAAAGTATTACTGTGATACAATTTTTTTAAAATGCATTTTTATCATCTTCTTTTCCAAGTTGTAAGCATTTAATATTTGTATGTTTCAAAGGACGATGTCTTAAAAATAAATGCACAAATAAACATACACACATCTCTCTGCTGTACTCTCAGTACTGTCCACCATCTGCCGCATGCAAATTGTCATCATGTGTGAAGGAAGTCACGTGGAAAATATGAGAAGCACATTAAAATGTTTAGCTTTCTCTTGCTTCTCTGTAATTATTGGTTATCACTTTTCTTCTTAGTCGTTGATTTTTGTGCTACGGGTAACGTTTCGATGCTATTTATGGTTTTTCATTATGGAGAACTCATTCCTATAAAACAAGTAATATATAAAAAAAAATTTTTTTTAGCCAATTCCTACTTTTTTTCACTTTATTGCAGAAAGTCTTTTATAAACAACTTTCATACATTTTTTTAAGTTTATCTGGCGTCATCTATTGGTAGATACATGCAACTTAAATCTAAAAAAAACTAAAATTAGTTAATTAAATTTATTTAATGAATTAATATTTGCAAAAACTGTATTAACATCCAGTGTCATCCACTATAAGTTAAAAAAAAAATGTATTTGAATTTGAGTGGATGAATAAAAAATATTTTATGAACGATTGAAAATTTGAACAAGATATATATAGGGAGAGAGTGAGCTAATAGAAGGAATTGAATAAAGTAGGCGCTTCCATTTGAAATTTTCGAAATTGTGTCGGTGCAGTCGTAACTGTTAGAGTTTAATTGTAATGTTTCATATGATTCTTTAGAGCATACATCAAAATACCTTAAGTCAAAATTTCATTCAGTTTTCGTGAATGTATGATAGCTAGGGACTCATATAATAACAAATTTTTTTTATAATCACCCTGTTTATTAATGATACAATAATGATAAAAATATTTCATTCTACCATATAATTGTTTTCTAGATTAATCAGAATTTGTCTAATTAGTAACTATTGATTACTTATGCTTAAAAAGATTTTATATTTAAAATATTTGTTGACAGTTGAGTATTTCTATATACATATAATAAATAACATAGATCTAAAAGTAAGTTGTATATAAAATATCTTGATTAGTTAGAAACAGAAGTTTCTCCGGATATGCCTTTACTTCGAAAATATTTGCTTTTTTTAAATTTATTCCCCGACACATTCCAGTTGATGAACATTCAACATTTTATACTTTTTAATCTTTTTCAAATATATTAATTCTCTGTCATATATGTCTAGGAAGTATTTGAAAATATTGTTGCATTCTTCCAGAAAACTGCGTGAAAGATGATAGTTAGGCAACCGCCGGCTTTTGATTTGTTGAAAGTTACCCGAAAGTAGATTTTATTTGAAGAAGATTTACTTTCTTTCGAGAATTTCATACAATTATGTACCCGATTCAATAAATTGGTCCAATAGACGACACAATTTTGGTGTTATTCGTTTTTTCTGTAGTTTGATATGTATTTCCATATAAAAACTAATGTTATGATCCGCAGACTTTTTATTTAGTATAGCTCTATTTTGGAATTGAAAGATCTATGCATCTGATTGAATATGGATAATAGATTCTCACTGAATATTGTGAAATATTTGTGTAAATATGCTTTTAAAAGATTATCCTGTATAGTCTTGCCCTTGTAAAATAAATATGAAACTTTATCATGAACACATTTCAGATTTTCCAGAAGGCAATTTTCTTATTACAACAATTTTACCAGAATAGAGATAATCATTTAACATCTTTTAAAATAAGTGACTAGCAGTTGATAGCACCGCTTTTAACGAAATTATCAATTTTCATAATGTCTTTTTTTACATTTTAGCATAACATTTATTTGATTAAGTTTTTTAACTTTAATATAATCTTAAATGTATATTGATGCTAATATCACATCTTGCAAAAACAAATAAATAAATAAAATGACAGAGAAAGATCATAGACGTAAGAATTTGAATTTTATTCAAATTTGAAAAACCATTTCAGATTTGGTACAAATTCAAATAATAAATTAAATAAAAAAAGCAACAAATTTTTACAAAATTCGCATTTTGAAACAAAAAGAATCAAGGAGCACTTCTATCTGACACTTTGTTGCTGATTTATAATCATTGAAATATAATGATACAGATCTAATGTATCAAAAACATAGTAACTAATAATATAGTTAATAGATCAAATATTATAACTAAATATTAATTAATGCATGATTAATTGGATTTTAATTATTCGCCTAAGAACGATTCGTGACCTATTAATGGCTTAGATAAGTAGAAGGTGAGTCACCCTAAGCTCGATACTTGCTGGCGGTGAATATTACACGCCTTCTTCGATTAATCAATCTTATAAGAATTATAACAAAATATCTAGGGTTGACTTGGGGTGTCTGTTGGATTTTTTATTTTTTCTCTCGTTCAAATAAATAAGCTTAAAGAAATTTTTCCTGATAGTCGTCCTGGAATTTATATTCTCATTCAGCATAAAAAATAGCATACCATTTATGAGGACAGTGAATACTACACAGTTTGTTTGAATAATCAATTCTAAAAGAATTGTAACAGAATGTCTAGTGTTGACTTGGACTGTCAGATAGATCTTTTATTTTTTTCTCTCGTTCAATTAAATAAGCTCAGAGAAATATTCTCTGATAGTCGTCCCTGGAATTTATAATCCTCTCATTCAGTATAAAAAATAGCGTTACCATTTATGAGGGCAGTGAATACTACATGGCCCCTTCGAATAATCAATTTTATATGAATTATAAAAGAATGTCTAGTGTTGACTTGGACTGTCAGATAGATCTTTTATTTTTTTCTCTCGTTCAATTAAATAAGCTCAGAGAAATATTCCCTGATAGTCATCCTGGAATTTATAATCCTCTCATTCAGAATAAGAAATAGCGTTACGATATATGATATTAAAATTGCAAAGAAAATAATATAATAAAGATTTAATGTCATTCGAAATAAAACTATTTCTTTAATGTTCTTTAAGTAAGTTTTAATTACACTTACTTTTTACTTTTTAATTACACAAAAAATGGTTTTTTTCAGTCGTAAAGATTTTATTGACTACTTCTTATTGAAATTCTAACGATGAATTTAAGAATTCAAACTAGTTTTCTCCTTGAGGAGTTTGTTCTGTAATTGTTTCAAAATTGTACTTTGGTAATATTTACGATCTTTAGGCACTACGCATTTCCATGAAATAGGCCACATTTTAAGAAAAAATTATTTATACGTAACAAGTTTTCGTCAAATAATGCAAAATTAATTTATACATTAATATTAATCCTTTTAAAATATTTGTAGAATTTTAAAAATTTCTTATGTAATTAATTAAAAGCATATTACATTTTATTATTGGGTTATGCCAAACGCATTTGTTACTTAAAAAAATGCTAGCCATAAAAATTTCCATTTAATGTTTTGCATATCACAAATGCTAAAAAAAAATGGATTTTTCCTCAAAAAATTCAAATTCTGTTTAAAAATATTGTTATCGATAAGTATTTTTTTAAGCTCTCCCTATAAAGATTAAATTACCTTGCGGTTGTGCCTGACTTAGAACAAACAACAACAAAACAACCCGTAATCTAACAAAATCTGAAATAATACTTTCCCTCAAGAGATAAACGAACACTTAGCTGTTATTATAACTTTTATTAAAATAATTCCTTAAAACTAATAAAAATATTAATATTATTTAATTTATATCTTTTAAATACAAATTGAAAAATTCCCTCGCAGGCCAAGTAATTCACAGTAATAGGAAGCATTTCATTTTTCAAAAGTTAGATCAATCGTTTAGCATAGTATATATGAAAGAAAATAATAAGATTTGTTTTGTAGGATGTTTTTGTCGTTTGCATATGTTAAGCACATTGACCTGACATATTTCACCTCTGAAACCATAAATCATAGAAGTATAATGGGTGGGCTTTTCACGCTGCACTCCCTTTTTTCTCTCTGTATATATATTATCTTACCGAGAATGAAAAACAGAATTGTGTCTGCCAATAAGGCCTTTTATGGGTTAAGAAATCTGTTTAAATCATAGTTCATATGCAGAAATGCAGAAAAATTAAATTTTTGTCATGTAAAACTCTTATTAGACCCATTTTGGTCTATGGCTCTGAAACATGGATTTTGGCAAGACTGATGAGGCCGATTTGGATATATTTGAGCGGATGATTTTAAGGGCTATAATTGGAGGTGCTAGGGAAAGTGAGTGTTGGAAAAGGCGGTACAACGCATAAATTTATAAATGCTATAAAGACCCAGATATTATAAAAATTATTAAGATCAATAGATTAAACTGGGCTGTTCATATATTTAGAATGAATGATTTAAACCTTGTAAAAGGCCTTGTTTTGCAAAACCCGAGGGACAAAGAAGAAGAGGACGGCCCAAGTTGAGATGGATAGAAGCAGTTGAAAAAAGATTTTGCTACACTAAACTTAAGGATTGGAGGACCGTTGTCATCCAGAGGAATGCATGGAAATCTCTTCAAAGGAAAGCCTTGGCTTACCTGGGCTGTCGATATATATATCAGTCGTGGGCTGGGATATATATATATATATATATATATATATACAGAACGCGGCATACGTTGTACTGCGCAAAAAAATGTACTGTATAAAATTATATATCGCGAATATATTCTCCATGTTCCAATATATGTATATACTAATTTTCATGGATATCGTTTGAACGTTATATAAGATGAAATGCTGCAGCCCCATCTGGTGACAAGTAACAATAAAGTGGATAGCGCGAACTTATTTTCCATACTCGATTATATATTATTACCAATTTTCATAGCGATTAGTTGAATGGTATAGAAGTTGATATACTGCAGCACCACCTGGTTGCGACTTAAGAGGATAGCATGAAAATATTCTCCCTGTTTTGTCAAATACACACAAAAAGTTTCAACAAAATCGGTCAAGCTGTTTAGGAGGAATTCAATGACAAACCCAAACACAGAAGAACCCGATTTTAGCGCCACCTACAGGGTCCAATTGGGAATCTAAACCATCAGGGACCCACTCAAACACACACACAAAATTTCATCAGAATCAATCTAGCCGTTTAGGAGGAGTTCAGTGACAAACACATGTACAGAAGAATTATATATGATATATAAAGTTATTGTTAAACATGTATATATATATATACTTTTGTACTTTTTTTTTCTTTGTACAGAAACCTAGAAAATTCTACATTCGAAGTTACTATGCAAGATTCTCAAACAGTTTATCACAATTGTTATTGAATTTTCGTGTAAGAGCAATGCATATATCAGTGGGAATCAAAGCTTGGCAAGCTAAACTGTATGATTTTTTCAGGCACTTGATTTTACATAATTCTCAACAATACGGAGATTCGTTGCAGATACAGCATTATAAAAAACATCCACAATGGACTTCAAAAAACCTCTTATTCTATTGCCACCAGGAGGAATTAGTTGCCCTCTTTGATGCAATCTTTAAAAAATGTCCCACATTTGTTAAACGACTAAGAGAAACCGGTAAAACACCAAGAAAAGCCACTCTAAAAATTATGAAGTGCATTACTAAAATTCATGCTAGTTAGGACGGAGTTCGAACTCGCAGCTTTTTTCTCCAAAAGGCCATGACCGGTTCCACCTACCACCAGTTTCAATGTGGTTACTAGTCAACATCACTTTAAAATGAAATTGGAGCTTTATATGGGATTGTCTTTAAAAGGATTTCGGCACTTAATTTGTCACATTACAATCCTTCCTACAGTCTAAAGTAAACTATAAATGAATGCAATGGTAGGTTGTTTAAAAAAATGATAATAATAAATAATATTTTTTGTTGTGATTGAACTCCAATGGAGTTGGGAAACAAAACAAAGCCCATTCTCTGCTGACACACCTGTGGGCGTAGAGCATTACATGTAGTTATGACATTAGCTAATCTTGTTATTAATCAAATGTATTTATATCGATAACCTAGCATATTCGAAGCAAGATGAATGACTTGACTTCTTTTTTTCTGTAAGCTGGTGTACAGCTTTGCGTGTTTGCATGTCACTCTGTCAAAAGGGAAATTTCACATCCAGACAGATCTTCATAGAACCAGGAGGGAAAAAAAATTATGTTTCGTTCTGAAATATTGCTTTGGGTAAAAGGCGCGGTTCGACTGATAAAGAATTTTGTAGTAATATCACGTATTGGTGTTCATCCTGGGTAGATTCATCTGCATATTCTTTCTTTCAGGAGTTACCGTATGCGTTTTGGTGTTTATGTTGAGCAATTAATCATACATGCAGAAGTTTGAATAAACCGTGTTATTTTGTCTTAATGAGTTGGATTCAACCAAAACTTTTTCGTATATTTTCGGTATTAAAAATTTCTATTGTATAAAAGAATGTTGTTATTGAATGTTTTTAAAACATATTTAAATTTGAATTTTTTTTCTCGTCATTTTACATTCATTCCATGAGGCCTTTTTTCTTTAAACTCAGAGTTGCTGCCATGAAGTTTTACAAAAAGTTCTATGCTAATCAGAACTATAGAATGTTTTGGATGAAGGGCAAATAAAAATATCTATATATGAAATTTATTAAAGATTTCATTCTTAAAGTAATGGAAAAAAAAATATAAAAGATTTCTTATTTAAAGAAGTATAACTAGGTTTAATAATTGTAAAATAATAAATTATTACTTCCGTATGTTTTATTTGTAGCTTTAATTTTTTAATTATTTTATTATTAAAATTTTTTTTCAATTTTAATGTTCTTTTTTTATCATCTGTGTTTTATTTCTATTAATGATTTTCAAATAATGCTGATCATTAAATATTGCTATCGAATTTTATTTCTGGTTTTATCTTTTATTTGTTCTTTTATTACATAGGTTTTCAAGGTATTCAACGTATAATCAATCATATGATCATGCTTTATTATTTTTTTCATATGACCATGCTTTATTATTTTTTTATATTATTTTCTTATTAAAATTTTTTTTTCAATTTTAACGTTATTTTTTTGTCATTTGTGTTATTATCAATGATTTTCAAAATGATGCTGAACATTAAATATTGCTATAGAATTTCATGTTTGGTTTTATCTTTTATTTGCTCTTTTATTATACAGGTTTTTAAGGTATTCAACGTATAATCATAAAATCATGTTTTATTTTTTAAAAATATTTTAATTATTTTATTACTAAAAGTTTTTTCAATGTTATTATTATTTATTTTTTTTTTTGTCATCTGTGTTTTATTTCTATCAATGATTTTTAAAATGATGTTGAACATTAAATATACTGCTATCGAATTTCATGTCTGGTGTTATTTTTTATTTGTTTGTTTATTATACAGGTTTTTAAGGTATTCAACAAGTTTTCCATTTATTCAGAAATTCAAATATTTTTACTTCCAAAGTCGTTTTCTTTTTTCTATACACCAATCAGAAAAAAAAAAGTTATACTAATTTGAATCGACTGCTTAGCCAGATATTTTTATAGTTAAGAAAATCTTTAATTGCATTTTTATCAAAACTAAATTTGTCGCATAAACTTGAAATCATTAACATGATGTCAAAAAAATGATGATTTCTATGAAATTTTCAATGCTTGTTTTAAATGCCACTGTCAATAAAATGACTAGAAAAAGATATATAACATAGGTGAAAATTTTTCATTTACGGTTATTTTCACTGGTGAAATGTTACGAAATTTTTTACTAGTATTCACTAGTTTCTATATTAGTACACACTTTTGTTATTATTTTCTTACATTCTAATATTTCTCGAGCTCATTTTATGTATAATCATGGCGTAGAAAGGAAATTATCGCAATATATTTTTGTGTAAACGGTTTTAGTAAAATCTTACTAAAATTTAGCTCAAAATACACAATTTTTTAAAAAAGTAAGAAAAGTATAAACCAAATATTTTAGATATTTTCTTGTATTTAAGTAATAGTTTACTTAAAAACAGCAAAGAAACTGTTCTTTAAAAAAGAAGTAGGCGAGTGGCTAAATTAAAATAAGAGGAAAAAAATTCAAAACTCGTCAGTGGCTGATTTGACTTATTTAAATGCAAGATTGATTTAAGTTTCAGTTATCACTTTTGCCATGTTCTGCCTGGCTGTATGGAGGATTACTAGTAAAAATAAGGAGAATAATAGTTCAAATTTTCATTTTTTAATACTTTACTGAAATAAAGTGATTTGTTATTCTGTGAATTTTAATTTAAAATTCGTCACTGGTTGATTTGACTTTTTTAAATGAAAGACTGATGTAAGCTTCAATAAATCACTTTGCCACATTCTGTCTGGTAGTATGCATGATAATTAGTAAAGATAAGGAAAATTATATTTGAAATTTTCTTAGCTTTTATATACTGAAACTGTTATTCTGCCGATTTCTAATTTCTTCAGGGTCATGTGTTTATCTGGCTCACGATTTCGTAGGAATCACAATGCTTGATAATAAGCCATATTAATTTTACTCTATTTAAGTAAAAAAAAATCATGGATTCTAATATCATAGCTTTTAATAGGCAGTTAACTTCTACCTGCTTTTCTTGCAGAAAATTTTAGTTATAACGACTGAATCATCATACTATGAAACAAAACGACTGAAACATCATAATGCATTATACATATGAAATTATTACTTCGTTTCTTCTAAAAACCAATTCAATTCCAACCTTGTTAATGTCTGTCTATACCATGTTCTTATAACATGTAGTATTCCTTTATTTATGCAAGAAAATTTATTTAAAATGAAGAAATTTCAGTTTTCTAATAACTTGAAGTAAAATAACATATTTCTATAGGTCTTTTTATTCATGTTTGAAATTCATAATTCGTATTCAATATCTTTATTTATTTGTTGGAGTTTCTTTAATTTTAGTTCTTTCATTATTTAGATTCAACTCATTTGTTTATTTAATTCCTAATTTATTATATTTTATTTATTTTTAAATTTTTGAGAATAATGTTTAATAAACTGTTCTGCTTCCCATAGCCCCATTATTTACATGTTAAGATGACCTCGTTTAACAATGTTTCGTATAGCACAAGAACTTGTCGGAAAGCATCGCCTGCGTTAAGCTGGATCTTATTCGTTAAGCTGGATCTTACTGTATCTAAAATAACGACCCCCAAAAGCACGATTTAGTACTTAAAAAATAATTTTTTTAATTTCTCCGAATAAATAGTAAGGTCTTTTGTTAAAATACAAGTAAAGAGAGTCATTTTTATATCATACACTGAATTTATTGTCCTTCATTATACACATCAGGTACAAAAATAATTTCTCTCATGTACATATTTACAAAAAAAATATAAATAAATAAATGAAGAAGACATCTGAAAAAATAATTGATCGAAACGATTTCCAATCAAGAATGAAATGCGGCTCTTACAGGACCGGGCGAAGCGTCAAAAGTAAATATGAAAGCCGAGCAACCTACTTTTTCAGAAAAATTGCTTTGTTAGAGCGTGTGCCTTGCGGGCACACATAGGATTGAACATTTGACCGTCAGCTTTACAGCTAACGAGCGAGACAAAAAAAAAAAGTAATAATATTCGAGGTCAAGTGCATCATATTTACTCTCAAGGCTTCGCACTGATCTACCACAGACAACAAATCTAGTATCTAAGGCTGAAAGACGATACTTTCAAAATGGCTTCTTTGTAACCAGAGTGTAATGAACGCGATATTTCTTAATTGAAAAGAGCTTTTTTTGTGAATAATTTACCTTTGTTTGTGCATGGTAATAAATATACGACTTTTTATTTTTATAAGACTTCTTAACTTAAATTAAATCGGTATTAGTCTTCGTTGAGTTTCACAAGATTTTCAAAATAGATTATTCAATGTATGCGATTTTCAAGTTATTTAATTTTTTTTTTCTATTTATTTTTCATAAAAAATTTATGATGTTCTTTTATTTTTACAACAATTTAATAAGTATTAAAAACATTTAATAATAAAATAAACAAAACTTTCATTGCATCATCATACTTAAGATACATAAAATAATAATAGCTTAAAAGATTCAACAAAACATTTTTATAAAAACTTGAAAAATATTTTCAACATTAAGTAAATCGTACTTAAAACAAACACAAGATCACTCATTAAAATAAACATATAAACATTTAAAATAACAACCATTATTAAGTAAATATATTAACGTTTAAAATAACAAGCATTGTTACATAAACACATAAAACATCTGTAAATACATTATTAATATTTGTTTATATAAGGAATTTTAATGCTTAACTATGAATTAATAAATGCGTTTTATTGAAAATATCTTTTTATAAAAACATGCACTTCTTGATCCACAATGTGTGTGTATAGAAATAAGCGAAGCATTCATTGCAATCTGGTTTTCAAAGAATTGGTATGTTATTTACATAAGAGCCGCGGACCAGGAAGTAATTGTAGGTTAATGAGAATTGGTGAAAGGTTGAAAGAATCCTGTCCAAAAAATATAAATACTTATTTTCCATCTAATAAAACTTTTTAAAATTCCTTTTAGATATTTAGAATGAATTCAATTTTCTTTATTGTATTGAAACAAATATATTCGGGCAACATAATAATAAAAAAATTCATGTATAATTTTTAGTCTATATGTATTAGTTTCGTTTAGGTATTAGTTTTTTCAGTGTAGTCCAAGTATTACTTTTGTCTATGTAGTCGATGTATTTATAGTTTTGTCTGTGCATTTAATTTCTTCCATAACATCCTTTATCATTATTCATTTATCATATAATTTCAGTCCATAAAATTAAAAGCCCATCTTAATCTTTACAAAATACTTTTGGGTCTATTTTAGTGTCGTTATTATTTTAAATATGCACTTTGATGAAGATATCTTTACGACTTACTTATATCGACTTACAGTAATGATTGCGATTTATTTAATTTTTAGCAATCAATAAGTAAAATATCAATTCCGTGAAATACTTAACGAAATTTTGTTAGGCATGCTCACTGATAACTAATTAGATAATTGATGACTTTATTTATTTGTGTTTTAGTTAGTTTCCAAATTTAGTTTAAACTTGGAAAACATTTCTGTTGAAAAATAAGTAACCAATTATTGAAATGTCCTGATTGCTAATGATTGAAAGCTGGCTAGTTAATAATTTATTTTGATCTTTTTTTTTAATTAGATATCATTTTTCATCTAGACGGAAATAATATTTCTTTTGGTAAAATTTCTTATAAATAATTTTGTTTATTTCTGATAATGTTTCTTATACGAAATTAAGAAGTCGGTTTCAAAAGGTATATTTTTATCTGTTATATTTATTATAAAATCTTGCTAGAAAATTCAAAATAATAATATTATTTTAATTTGCAACTTAATTTTAAAATAGGAACTATAAGATAGAATTTTCTATCGTTCAAAATATCATTTTAAACAAAAAGGACCTTTGAACCTTTCACCAGAAAAATAAATACTTCTTACAGAAACTCGAGCTCACACACTGTACTCATATTTTTAGTAATTTAACTTTTTATTACTTTTTAATTTATAATTCTTATTCATTAGCTGTAAGGCAATAGCCAATGAATACATCATTTTCAATACTTTTGATATGTATTAAGGAAGATATTTTAGTATTTTTTTAAAGATAAATTTTGATCTTGCTTCGAATTATTTTGCAAGAAATAGTATTTACACATATAAAATTAAATTGCATTAACATTTGGATCATAATGAGTTCAAATTTCTTTAACAGAGTGTGGCTCCATTTTGTAAGTTGATGAAGAAAACTTTCACATTAAGTATGAGTTTGCAGCAGAGAAAAGGAGAGTTAGAAAAAGAAAATTTTAAAAGCAAAAATTTGTAAATATTATGATTTATATCTTATTGCAAAACATTATAGTCAACATTTTTATTTTATTTTGAGATAAATATGTAAAAACTGATGAAACGTCTTTCCAATGTCCTCTCCAAACAATTTTAAATTCGAATTTTCGCAGAATCTTTAATTAGATTTTCTTTTAAAGCAAAAACTAATTGTTAATAATTTTGAAACTCATAATAACTGAAATTAGCATTTATCAAAAAGTTCTACTAATTTTTTTTTAATTTCTCATTTATTTAAGAGTATTTAATTATCATGCTGGGGTAATAAATTCCTTTCACTTCCATTTTCCTTTGGATATCGTGCCCCACAGTTTGAAATCCACTGACATATGCAGAAATCATCACATTAAATCTTCTGTAATAGGACATTCTTTAGGATTAAAAATTAGGCTTAATATGAAATTCAAGTTTTAAACTTTACAAAATTTAAATCATTTCTTTAACCAAATCATTTGGTGGATAAAAATGAAAACGTCTTGATGATCATGATTGGGTAGTAAATTTCTTTCATTCTAATTTTCCTCATAAGTAGTGCCCCACAGTTTGAAATCCACTGACATATACAGAAATCATGACATTAAATCTTCAATAATAGGAAATTCTCTGCTGGGAATGAAAAAGTAGGCTTAATGTAAATTTCAGATTTCAAACTTTAAAAAATTCAAATAATTTCTTTAACCAAATCATTTAATGGACTAAAATGATAACTTTTTTTGCTTTTAAAATATTCTTTTACTAACTGTTTATTTCTCTGACTGCAAATTGAACATGAGACGATGTTAGATTAAACACTGATCTATTGCTTTCAGAAAAAGATGACACCGAGTGCCGATGAAGACTAGATATAACGATGTATCAAAAGTGTGAAAGGGAGAGCAGGGAGAAGTGTATGATTGATGGAAGCAGAGATATGCGGGGAAAAAGAATTCCTGCTCAGATTTTGAAAAATGCAGCATAGGAAATGCACAGAATTTACAACAGAATAATTTGTAACTAGAAATTGTTTCATGCGTACATAAGAAAATATACATACATATGAATAATTATACTTAATTATACATACATATGAACAATTTGAAATTGTTTTAAGCATGCAATTTATGAAAAGTAATAAGATTCTCTGAATCGTAACAGATGTAGCAATGATCAATACTTTTCCATTGTTGTTGTCGCCAACGGGGCAACTGTATTAAGTTGCCATCTGTTCTATAAGGGTATTTGGTTGTAATCTTGAATGTGTTACGTTGGCGCTTTTTTTGGCGATATATGACTTGCACAGGGTATTAAAATAGGACACACGATCTATGATTTGAACTCAATTCAGTAACTAACCAGTTTATATTCTAGAGGCTCTGATTTATTTTCAATGTTGATTTCATATTATAGATAAAAAAATAAATACCCATTGTCGGTTCTCAAAATCATGTTGGTTAATTATGGTTGACTATTAAGTATTTTTAATATTGAGAGATAGATATTTATGTGCAAAGTGAATATCATGTATATGAACACATAGTACATCAATTTCGTTATGTAAATCAACATAATTTGTTACATGACATTTAATTATATGAAATTCAAGTACACTATGTTTTTTTTTTTTTCCGTGTGTGTGTTAAATAATCATTATAAAAATTTTTGTCCGTCATCTCAATTTAAGTATTTTTTCAATTATTAATATAATTAAAGTAAAATAATTTTTAATATTTTTTAAAATCTCGAATGAATTTGTTCTTGAGTGTTTAATTATTTTAAAATAAGACTAGGTGGATATAGAAAGCAAACGCAAAATTTCAACTCAAAACTGGAATTTCTATAACATGGATGAAATTTTTTAATACCGATTTTAATACTGGTACAACATAAAGAAATAATTAAACTGATAAATTAAAATAATTAGATTTTTGAAAGAAGAAAATTAATTCTACTGTTTATTAAAAATTATAATAAAAAATTCGAATTTGGGTGGAATATAGTTTAGTTTACTGCTACTTATATTAATTTAAATTCATTCCTAATGCATTTTAGAAAGTGCCATGATAACCTTATATGACAATAAACAGAATAAAGATAAATAGAATTATTCACTTTTTGTTTTTTATAGAATTTTTCATTTGTTAACCAAGCAATAGGTGGAATTATAATTGAATTCAGAAAAATCCTTTTTTGTTAAGGTGTATGCTTTTGCATATTTGATAAAATACAATTGATACAACTTGTAGAGAAAAGCAATTGATTAGAATGCATTATGTTGCTACGTAGTGTACGAAGTTATCCAATTAGATTCCTCAAAACTCAACTGGGTCTGCTTCTTTTTCTCCGCATATCTCTCTGTTTTTTCATCACAATTTCCATTCACTCTACATCTACACACCGAAGAAAAAACATACACAAAAGTTATTTATCTCATGTCTGCTTCCCACAGAAGGATTATCCGACAATTAACAAGATTTTCCTTCAATAATTTCTCTACAGTTATTTAGGCATTAGAAATTTTAGTAGGTTAACAATTCAGGGTTAAATTCTAAAAGTGTTTGTCCATGAGAAAGTCGCCAAAGAGATAATTGTATAAAGTCGCCCTCTGGTCTACATATTATTGGTTGTAATCGACAAAGTTGGCGCTTTGTTTGGCGATGGGTGACTTGCATAAGATATTAAAACAGGACACACATTTTATAATTTCAACTCAATTCAATAAAATAAAATATTTTTTTGAACTCAAATAATAATTATTTTGCATTTAATTGTTACTATAACCCGTTTATCTTTTAATATTTTGCAATGTTTATTATTATAATTATATTTTTCTTATTAACTGCTAGTTAGTGAATCATTTTTTAATTAAAAAGTTCTCGAAATTTAAAATAAGTTTTAAATTTATTAAAAAGACAAAAATTGGAAATTTTATTTTATTTTCTGGAGTAATAACTCAAAGCAATCATATTACTTTTGAAATATCAATTGAAAAATAACGTTAATGTATAACAATAACATTATTTTAGATATATTAATGTTGCTTACAATTTGTATCTATTTGAATAAAATATTCTGATGAAAATATATACAATTCAATTACGTTATTGAACAGATATAAAAAAATATTTTCGAAAATTTGATAAAAGGCAAAACTTTACATTTTAAAAACAATAAATTTGGAAAAACCACATTTATTTAATAACTAATTTTAAACTTTGTTTTGTGATAGATTTATATAAATTATAGTTTTGCGAATTGTTATAAATGTAATATTACTCAAAATAAAAGTTATAGGCCAAATCGCAAAATAGGAACCATTGGGATTTGACGATCTTTTTATAGCGTTAGCTGGGCGATGAGTCGGCCTCGAGTGTCTTGTACTGTTTGCAATTCACTACACTTACAATCGCAACCCATTACTTGGCGCAGTTTGGCGGAAAGAGTTTTTGACGCCAAATCCCAAAGGCCGCTATTCTGAGATTTTACCAAATTATATTTAAAAAAAATATTTTTTAATCTTTTAAAGAAAAATATTTATTTTTACTGACTGCTGTTTCTTGTGCTATTTTAAAATGATTTATAATATAAAAAGAAAAACATATTATTTTGCTATTTGTTTAATTTCGACTAATTTTTTCGTCAAAAGGTTCTTCATAAGCGTATATTTTAAAGCGATCAAACTTTGGAATCCTAGGAAACAGCGCTTCTATATTTTATATACATTAATACGAATGGATTTTCAACAAGATTTTCTACACAAAGATGAATATTCAAAAGTTTCACAACTCTACTGCACGTTATACATAAAAATAAATAATCGGTTACAGTTAGAATATACACTCTTGATATGTCGGATAATCCCTTTGAATTCTAGAATGATATTTCCGATGTGGAATGTTAAGCTTTAGAAATTCTGTAGACTAGACACAGTCTGGATATGTTATCATTTTTTTTCTTCACCGCTGAAACCGGATACGGTTACAGAGAAAGAATTTTCACGACCTACTTTTTTGTAGACGGTTGAAGAAGACGACACAAAAGTCACATTGAACCACATTTTTATACATTTAATAGACTAGGACAGGCAGCTTTACGTCTCTGTTTCCACCCTTCTTTTCTTTCACTTTTTCTCCATCACTTAAATTCATTTCAATGAGTAGTTGCACTGTTGAAGAAAAAAAAGTAATCGATTATGAATGAAATCTTTTTATTTTTGAAAAATTTAACAATTAAAACTTTGTAGAACGGATAAAGCATGTTTGTTATTACTTCTTTGATTTAATTTACTTTTTATACTTATTTTTTATTTAGCATGTTTTTATTGGGCCCTGTGGCAGGACTGGTTTGCGCTCTTGGGCTGGGTGCCACAGGTTTCGGACTCGAATCCCGGCAGTACTATGGGTGTTTGTAGTGGTTCGGAATCCACTTTAAATTATAGGTCCCTGTTTAATATGACTGTTGGGCGTCGGACTGATAATCCTACCCCATAAAAAGAAAACATCTCATATTCCAAAATCTGCTATCTGGCAAACGGCCTTGTCGTACCATGGGGCTGTTGCACCAATACAGAAGAATATATATATATATATATATATATATATATATATATATTTGACTCTCACTCTGGCTCTTTGTGCCACACGTTTCGGATTCGTGCCCCATCTGTGCCACGGATATTTGTAGTGGTTTGGATTCAACTTTAAATCGGAGGCCCCGGTCTAATGTAATTATAGAGCGTAGGGTTGACAACGCTACTCCGTAAAAAGAAAACATTTTTAATCTCGAAATGTGCGGTAGGCAGACCAATATGAGCAATTGCGCCAATGAAGAAGAAGATATGGCGTTTTTATTAATTCTTTCATTTAATTTACTTTTATTTTCGAACCGTTTTTTTTAAAAATTATCTTAATATATTTTTCAAACTAAGTTTAATAAAATGAAATATTTATACTTATTTCTAAAGGTTGATAAAAAAATACTTTTTTTATACTTCCTTCTAAAGGCTAATAAAAAGTACTTTTTATATTTTAGCTGTTAACGTACATATTTAAAGTTAAAAACTGTTCACGTGTTAGGAACTGCTACTGGTTTGCTGATAATAATTTAGATTTTTTGAATAAAGAATTTAAATATAATAAATATTATAAATTTTACTTTAAAAATTTCTTTAAAATTTATATTTTTTAGTTAAAATTTCAGTTTCATTTTTCAATTCTTATTACAAGTGCAAAAATTTCATAGATATCTTTACAGCATCAGTAATAAAAAGTCACCATCAGAAATATAAAACTCACTAAATTTTGCTTGTAAATTATGTAAAAAATATTCTTTAACTGCTTTCTAGTTGAGAATCGAACATTTATTACATCGAAATCTTCAAACAATAAATCCATTCAAATCTATTTTTTTCTCGCTATCGAAGAAGCGGATGGCATAAACCTTTAATCAGTTCATTTCAAAGTTTGAAAAAAAAATTTTAATTAACGGAATTCTTTGTTTATGCTTCTTAAAGAAAAAAAAAAGAATGAAATTTGTACGTCAACGATTTTCATTGACTCCTCTGTAGTATCTCAGAAGGAAAGAAAAAATCTTTTCACAACATGGCATGAATCATAAACAAAGCGAAGCTCTCTATTCTCTTTTCTTTCTCGTTTTTATGATATTTGATGCCTTTCTTCGTTTTGCGTCAAAAGAAACCATGAAAAAAAGTTAACGTCTCTTCTCAGAATGCTATTTGAGGTTTAAATTGTTTGTTTTCAAAAGTGTAAACGCAGGCAACATTCCAGTTGATTACGGGGCAATTTTGTTGAACGCATATTTTTCCCCACTGGTGCTATTAAAGCGCCATTATGATAATGAAAGCAGGAAAAATGAAAAATATATTATTATATACATAAATAAATAAATATTTATATATATTTATATAACAGATGCACTGAAAAATCATTTTAAAATAGAAAAAACATTGTGGATACTGATAAGATTTTCGTTCTTTGTAACTATTAAATCAAAATTCCATATTACAGACTTTTACATACATATATATTAGTGCAAAAGTTAGTTCAGTTTCAAATAAGCCTAAATTTATTATACACTTTATATATTTTAAAATAGAAAAACCATTGTGGATGATGATAAGTTTTCCGTTCTTTCTATAACTTATTCGTTTTTGGTAACAAGTAAACCAAAACTCCAGATAACAGAATGTTACATGCACATAAATTAGTGCAAAAGTTAATTCAATTTCAAATAAGCCTAAATTTATTATACACGTTATATATTTTTAAATGAGATTTGTAAATTAAGTACAATGCATATATACTATTATCTCATTTTATATAATAAAATAAAAAAAATTTTAAATCATAATTACGTTCTTTAAAACTGTATCCTTTCCTAACCTTGAAAAAAATTGATAAAGCAAAATAAAGTTTGAGAAATTTAACCATCATTTCTACAATGATTTGTACGCAAAATGTTAAAAAATTAGATAAGAAAAATGAAAATAAACTAAATAACTTATCCAAAATTACAATAGTGATAAATACATATGTTTAAAAAGCCTACGAACTTTTCAATATAAGCCGCAAATTTGAAATTTATTTTTTATTTGAGAAATGAAATATTCTTTCCTTAGCATTTACTTAGCTTTTTTTTATTTAATTATGTTAACTAAACTAATAAAAATATAAAAGATATTGAACTATATACTATGCAATTATTTCATCCTAATTATTATACCATAATTTTAAATAAATATTCATAATTGATATATATTTATATTCAGAGAAAAAGTTAAAAATTCAACTAACTTTTCATTTGTCCATCTTCATCTTTTTTCTTCCGAAGGCTAAGTGGAGAAAAATAATATGATTAGATAAACGAAATAAAAAACATCATCACATTTAATATATTTTTCAATGTAAACGAATATACAGGATATTTAATATTTATAAATAAATATAAAGACTGATACTTTACTAAATTTTACAATAACAATGCATGATGCATATATTTCAATACAATTAATTTTTAACTGAATTACGGATAAGTATCTAAAATAACATTTTATATGATATGATTTTATAATTTTGTCATATTTTCCAGGAAAGTTTTTATTAATTCAAATTTTTATTTTAATATTATTTGATTTGTAGTTTGTTTATTTAATATTCATTTTAATATTAATCTTATAAACCTTTTAATTTTAAACTTTAACCTTTAATTTTTAACCTTTTTAATTTGAAATGATTTGAAACAATAAGGGAACTCTTTATAAGTTTATATCATGCACACTTAAAATTATGAAGTATTTAAAATGTTAAGACAGAGGTGTTCAAACACTGTTTCAAAGACCAGACAGACTGTTGCATATCACATTTTACATAATCTACATATAATGATTTTTCTACAACAAAAATTAAATTTAAAAAAATGTTGTTGTTTTTTTATGAAAATATAATGCATATAATTGCAAAGTGGTCAAAGGACGTAACTGTTCCGCATCACATTTCACGTAGTCTACATATAGTGATTTATCTACAACAAAAATTAAAATAAAAAAAAATTAAGTTTTTTTATGAAAATATAATTTGTATAATTGAAAAGTGGAATTAGACAGAGGAAATTTAGGCAAATTTGAATTATTCAATTATAATGTAGGTGATTTGTAAGAGTGTTTCAGCATGTGATCGATTGCAAAATTTTATTAGTTGCATTTTTTTTTTCTAGAACTATTTACGTGAGTGAAAAAATGTTAGTTTATTAAATATTAAGACATATATACATATCGAAGTATACTGACAGGCAGCCTATATATCTTTTGATTGCCAGAACTAGAAATATAGTGAAGAAAACCATAATTTCAAACCATTGTAAAAAGCACAGTTATATAAATATCGTTAATTAATCTGACATTCGTTTTTATAAATAAGAGTTTATTTATTCAATTATTTTCCCCTAGTAAATCCAACTGCCACATTTTATTGAAAAGTAAATTCAATCTTATTGGCCTTCAAGACATGTCCAGAACTTTGCCGCGATACCAGATTTATGGTACATTTGGATTCATGGCGCATTTGCCCCGCAGACCATAGATACAAACCGTTGCAATTTTTTTTTAACCATTCAATTCATGCATTGAAAAACTGCAATTATGAGTACTCTATCTCACTTCTTGATTTTGTTACATATTTAAATAGTGTGTACTGTATTATAGTGCATTAAAAATATTTTTTTGCTACATTGTCTGTATATTATCCTTACTAAATGTGCGACTTGCATATCAATTTTAATGACAGTGTTTTTTCTTATGCCCCTTTTCACCTTGAGGTTAATGTGGATGAAATTGTGCTTAGTTTAGAAGTTTGCGCTTATGCACAATAACTGTAACAAGAATATAAAAGGTTCAATAAAATCAGGAGATTAAAAAGAGGAACGGAAATGAACGTTTCAACAATTATGTAAATAGAGTTGGGTGAAGGAGACACGAAGGATTATGGAAATTACCAGGTCTGCATCGGTATACAAGAAAGAGCAAAGCAAATAAAATTTTCCAGAATAAGCTTTTGATGTTTCAATGTCAGAATAATCAATTTAATGATAGAGTTTTCCTATTTTTAAATCTTTATTTGAAGATTATTAAAAATACTTATTAGATGATAACGTTTTCCTATTTTACAATCTTTATTTGAAGATTTAAAAATAGGAAAACACTATCATTTAATAAGGATTTAATAACCGTAATCCTCACTACTCTCTTAGAGTGTTGAGGGATTAGTGTTACTCGCGTCATTAGCATATCTTCAAGCACCACGCGTCCCCTAGATAGTGCTAAATGAGTAACAGCAGTGCAGCCCTTGCTTATTGCATAAAGATATCTGTCTCTGTATTGCCAGCTGCATTAGAAAAAAAAATTCTTACTATAATTAATAAGCATAGGCACAAATAAAAGCACAACTTCATCCGCATCATTCTCAAGGTCACATGGGTCATCTCAATTCTATACACGTTGATGTGAGGTGGTATAATAGATGGCTATTAACATTTTAAAGTATTCGAAAAGTTGAAAGTATTAGATTGAAACTTTAGGCTATAAGCTTTATAGTTTAGGCAAGTGTGTTGACCAACCTCTTTGTTGTCTCCTTTGTCGGTCGTTTCAGAAGACTCCCCGTACTTCTCGGAGAGGGTGGAGAAGTGGGTGAGGGAGGAGAGTTCGTTGGGGATGCCCTTCCCGTCCCTCCTCCTCCTGCTGCCGCTGCCCTGGGGCGTGTTGCTCGGACAAGAAGGGAACGAAGGCTTCTGGTACGATGGAAGGTCGTCTGCAAGCACACAAATTAAATCATCACAGGTCATTATCGGTTTCAGGTAAAATTTTTATTCATAAAGTTAGCATGAAAGCTGAATTACCAATTCTGTAATCTTTATTATTATTATCATTTCTAACGAGACATTAAAATAGGTATATAAAATAAATTTTTTTTTAATAATCGCGATAGTGTTTAGATAACCAAAGGATATATTTTAAGCAATTTAACTATAACAATAATTTTTTTACCAATTTTATATTTAAAATAAGTTTTCTTATTTTATTTCCAAAATAAATTGATACCTGTTTACTAAGTTGCTATATTTTATTTATAAAGTCATGAGCGTAATGTTTTATAAAGATTGCTTGGAATTTACGATTGACAAAATCATTCAAGATTTTGTAGTTGTTTGCATGCGTTTGAAATTAAAAAAAAAAAAATTTAAAATATTTTGCCTATTTATTAGCATTAAATTAAATTTTCACAAAGGAAAATTTTTTTATTTTATTACATTGCATATCTGAGTTTCTCAAGCAGTAGTAATTCAAAACCAAATAAAAATTAGTAATTTAGATGCACGTTAAAAATGTAGGCTGTTTTCTTATATTTGCTAAAGATGTGATGTTATTCTGCAGATAAATTCTTAAATCCTGTGCAAAGATAGATTTAAAAGTTATTAGGAAGTAATATCTCAGTTTTTTTAAATATTGAAATACTTTTTATGTATTTTTATTTGAGTATGCATTAATCATTGTTTATCCATTCTAAAATATCATTACTTTAGAAATCCGCCTTTTATAATTGCTTGATTCAAATTTCAGATATTAATTTCATTTTGAATAAATATTATTCTTTCAGTATTTACTTTTCATCTATCTTTTAAAGAAACAAATGATTTAAAAAATAAATAATATAATATTTAAAAATACCAAACATTTTGTCAATAATATTATGATCCTGGAAGCAAAAAAGATGACCAGCAAAGTGTAGATGAAATGGATTTATTTTGAAAATTTAAATTGCAGAAAAACTAAGAATCATTTAAACATTTTTTTCTCCTTACTCACTCATTTTATTTTTTATATTATTTAAGATATTCTAGAATAACGATGCACAATAGATCTGCTTTTCTAAGAAATTCAATCACCCGGAACTAGCAAAAGTAGCAGTTAGCAGTCATTCACATAAGGTTATTCATTTCTTCAATTTCTTTTTCTTCTGTACTGTACGGTTCACTGAGCAAAGTACGTTCACATACACACACATACAAAAAATAAAAAAGGAATCTTCAAAAAGATAATGACACTTATAATAAAATTTAGATTTCTTCAAGCAAGGCAGACTTGAACAAAACATTCTACTTGCCATTCGGCTGGTTTTCGCTCGGCTCCGAGTCCTTCCGTTTTTGCTTCACTTGGCAATTTCTGGAAGGCACAGTCCCACTACTGTTGTTGCCGCCGTCATTGCTATACGAACTGGGCGGTCTCGAAGAACGATTACGAAGTGTTGTTTGTGCCCGCCCTGAAACAAATTTTCAATGTAATGTGGTGATGATGTTCATTTGATGATAATTAACTAATATTTGTACTGGTTTCTTGAAAACTAATGAAATTTAATTTACCAGTGTAATGCTAAAGTTATTATTATTATTATTATTTTGAGGGCCTAATGGTCGAATGACTAGCGCTCTGGTGCTCAATATAGCAGGTTTCTGGTCGGAGTTCCGGAGGTGCGATGGGTGTTTGTAGCTGTTCAGAATCTACTTTAAGCCGTAGGTCCCTGTCTAATATGACAGCTGACAAGTCAGACTTCTACCTACGGATGCCCCATCACAGCAGAAGCTACACACCTTTCCTCCTTCCATGGACTTGGTCTAGATCAGAGGCGGTCAACCCGCTGCCCATCTTGAACATTTTTCCGGCCAGTGAGATTTATCTCACTTTTACAAAATATATTTATTTTATAATGACAAAATTAATAAAAACCAATGTATTACAAAAATTATGTGTGCATCCATATTAAAAAATTAACTGTCGAAATTATGAGAATTCGACAGTTAATTGATTTTAAGATAATATTCTTGCAAATATAGAACAGATATTGCCTGCTTTATTTATAAGTTCATATAATAATTAAATTATATTCTGAGAACTCATGATGCGGGCGCATCTTGGAACATCTAATTTAACAGGTTGTAATATGAATATAAAAATGTCTATAGTGGGTCTAAATCTAATATGGGGATATATAATATTTTATATGCAGGCCGCGGAGTTATGATGCATTTCCAAAGTGGCCCGCAAAATCATTTGGGTTGGCCATGCTACTATCTACCTAGTGGGACAAGAAATAACATTTTTTTTATGTAGATTCTCGAAACGCTTTGATCTCTCCAAGAAAATACCACACAAATAAAACTCGTAAATAAATAGTAAATTGAAAATAAAGTAGACCCTCGTTACATGGCGCATTTGAATATTTTGTTCGTTTTGTTTCTTAAGAAAAATAAGACATAACAATTTTTTGCCATGTGTAATTTTATTATTTATAATTATGTCTTCAATGTCATTTTATTATTTATAATTATGTCTTCAATGTCATTTTATTATTTATAATTATGTCTTCAATGTCATTTTATTATTTAAAATTATAATTGTTAAATATTTTACTAACATTAAATAAATTCCTACAGGTTAGTATGTTTTTTCTTTGCCTTTTCTAACGCGAAATTACTTTTATTATGTTAAATGCATGTACCACTTAAGACGAAAGGATTAAATGAGTAAAATTTATTCAGTTTTATATTCTATTATGCAATATAACTACTAACACTGATGTTTTATTATTTATAACATCAGTGTTAGTTGTTAATAGTTTTCAAAGTAATTTTAATTCTTTATCTCAATTTGATTAAGTTTATTTAAAATGCTGAATGTAAGCATTATGTATCATTTATTAATAAATTCTAGATGCGTATATTAATTAAATCGTTGTGATACACTTTTGTGCTGAAGATACACGCGAATTCATTTAATATTATCAGCCTCGAAATGATAGTCAATTATAATTGTTATTCCTAGGATTTCTGTTTTCTTTCATACGATACCATTACTTGCATCTCAAAATTTTTCTAAATGCGAATATCACTTTGGATATACTCTATATGTGATTTATATTTATATTTATATATATATTTTTTATGATGTAATTCTATGCATAGAATTTAACAGAATTTAAGTGGAATTAGAATTTAACTGCTTGTAAATGATGGTGCTATATGGAAAAATAATCAAAGTGGAATCATGAATGGAATTTTGTTTCAATTTATAACCAACAGGCTCTTTTATTTGAGATGTACCTAGTTTGTAAGTAGCTTGTTGAGATTAACTTACCTGCATTGTATTCAGCTATGAAGAAGTTATTGCTATACTCATTTGCGCAAACTCGAACGTTGTGGTTTTCCTCCGCTGAGGAATTGTTGATGACAAACCCGCCGGCCTGGTCCGTTAAGCTGGTGCGATGAGAGTACAAATCTGCAACACACACCAACATTACTTGACCACAGATTATAAAAATTTAAAACATCCTGCTTACACATAAAATGTGTTAAATAAATGTTTTTCATTTTATATATAAAAAATTCAGTTATTGCATAAAATACGGGTTTTTTTTTCTCAATCTCCCCCAGGGCTGTTGTGTGACCATCCGAACTGTACGTGACAAACCTGTTCAGCATGATCACAATAGCATCTGCCACTATCAAAAGCACCATTTAGAGTTGAGCTGGCTGTCATGGTTTATTATCATGCATTTCTTACAGACAGAAGGGAATAGCGCAGCAAACATTAATCGGTGAATAAGCTGCATTTATGGCTGGAATTGTTTTTGCATGACAACGCACTATCGCACACTTGTGTGGTAAACGTCTTGCAAAATTATAATGGAAAATATTCGATCACCCTTCATACAACCCAGATATGGCTCCAAGTGATTTTCACCTTTTTCAAGAAATCTTTGAGAACAGCATTTCTACAGCTTTAAGAAGTCGTTATTATCGACTATAATGAAGAAAGAATTAGAAAATTCGTTCACCATTATGACAAATAAAGGTCATAATATTCGCAGCGATTACATGTAAAAGTAACAATGATGGTACTGGAATCATGGTAAAAAACCATTTTGTTTATTTACGCCTTTATTTAATGCTCTATTGGAAGATTTAAAAAAAAAAAAAAAAACTGTTGAACTGAAAACTTTTTACTGTTAAAAACCTGTTTTATTCTCTAAAAATATTAATTAATTAATAATCGTATATATCGTCAGAGTTAAGTGGAACATGTTTGATTCATAAAACCAATTACCCATTTTGTGATACAAAATAAAATTTTTAATTAATAACAAAATTTTGTTTAAATTATTTCCTGAATTGTTTGATTGTACACCAGATTAAAAAAATAGTAAATCGAAACAAGAGAATTTAAACTTATAAAACTTTTAAACTTATTAAACTTTTTTTAGGTCATAATAAATATATATATATATATATATTTATATTATTTATTTATATATATATTTTAAACTTATATTTGAAATTAATTAATAAAAATAAGAGAACAACAAAAATTAATATACTTCTTCTGAAATATATATAAATATATATATATATAATAATAATAAAAATAAATTTCTATTTCAATGATATTTAAATATCCGGGCAAATGATATAGCCATTATATATATATATATAAATTGTTATGTTAACTGTTATGTTATTGTTATTGTTATGTAACCTATTATTACATATACATAAAGCTTAAACACAATTACATTCCTTTATTTTGTAAATAACTCAGTTCAAATATTTAAAAACCCATTAGTTAAATTGCCTCAAAGAATATTTCCTTTTAAAATTCTTTTGTTATATTTTCTAGTTATTAAACAAACAGAACGTAATGTGCTTTTTCACAAATGGAGCAATAAATATTTTGAAAAAATAAACTTTTCTGATTGTCTCAAAATAAATAAGACTTTCAAAATATATTATTTTTCGTTTGATCATTAGAAATGCTATTTGCTTATCTTTTTAAATCTGATGATTTAGAGGAAACGGAAGAAGAATGAAAACGCTAATTTACTACGCATAATACGTTTATTTATTTATTTTTGAATGGAATAAAATATATAGTATATAATAATATTTCTATACTATCGAGTTTTCTGCGAAAACTTCCAAACTATGATAGTAATGATTTACTATTATCTTTACATTAAAGTAAGGCTCTATAATTAAATTCGTAAACTACCAAACAGAACAAAAAAAAATTAAAATAGACTTCCGTTTAATTGAGCATAAAATCGATATATAAGAAAATATATTATTTAGGAAGAATATTTACTTCCTCATTACCTAATTAAACAAGAAAATATTGAAGGTTTTGGAATAAATATTTAAAATAACTAGTTGTGTTTTGTCTCTTTCATTTTGTAAAATGACATTCATTTAAATTGGTTTACTCAAACTATTTTCAAATTTATTATAAGTTATTTATATTTTATTAAAAGAACCGGTAGCAAATTTACCATAATATTATCTGAAAAATTAAGTAATTACGCTTTACATGAAAATTATCTTTATATAAATTACGATTTAAAAAAATTGTCTTTTAACCGAAATAAATTATTTCGCATCAACTTTTAGACTGTTTTTTTTTTTTTTTTGCCATAAAAAACATAAGAGGGAAATAATTAAAATACTTTAATTTATACTCCAGGGATGCTAGGCCTTAAGTTTCTTTCAGCTTATTTGAAACAAAAAGAAAAAAAAATCTGTTTCTGACCACATACAACATAAATTAATTTAATGATAATTTCTAAGTAAAATAGTAAAACTTATAAAATGGCTTATAACTTCACAACTCGTCAATTGTGACATTTCACAAAGGGATAACGCATTCATTTCCCTGTTATTCAATCATCTGCCTCTAAATGACAGAAAACGTTCCTTATAACCAATCACGTGCCTCTAACTGTCAGAAGACGTTCTTTACAGCCAATCATGGGTCTCTTGATATGAGTTTATTTAAGTATTAAAATAATGCACGTATACAACGCTTTTGTGAATAACAACTAATATATTCAATATTTTATGTTGATTCTTTCTTCTTATAACTATTAAAAATGTGAAAAAAAGTAATTAAAAATATCCTGAAATATACCATAATGTCATAATGCCTTTGTGTTACGAAGATATACACGTAGACATTAATGAAATAATCGCAGTTTAATTATATTTGATTTTATTTAGAAGAATTTCTTTTAAATCATTGAATAAATCCAAAAGTTTTAATCTTAAAAGTTTTGGATTTCCAATTCAATTTCCAATACGTATATATATATTAAAATATAAAAATGAAAATACTGATTACTTAAACAAAATAAAAACATCCTCGTTTTTTTAAAATTCGAATAGAAAAAAAATAAGTTTATAAAAAATTCATTTTAAGAAAATGTATAATTTTAGGTTAAGATCCATTTTTGACATTGCTGGCTTGCACGTTGAACAACCATGATGTAAATTATATAAAGTAATCACATGTACTGAACTTTCTCTTATCAGCTACGATCATTATCATTTTCCAAGACGTGTTTTGATACTGAAATGATTTATACCAAAGCAAGATAACCGAAGTAGTTGTCAACAGATCTCATCATCAAAAATGTTAGGCTAATCAAAATGAATATCATGATTCTAGGAAATAAAATTGGGGAAAAAGTAATAAATTATGAAGTTAATGGTTTAATAAAACTTTTATTGGCATTAAATTTCGCATCATCCTTATTAAAAACACATTGTACCAAATGCCTTGCATCTAAAGCAAGCTTCGTGTATATTTTCTGGATATAAAAAAATTTCCTCTTATGTTTTTATACATTATTTTTTCTGTGTATTATCAAATATTACTTCTGGGTTTAAGTTGATTTTATTTTTATTTCTTTATTGCAATAATAGAAAGGATTTGTATTATACATAAATATAAAAAAAAAAAATTCAGAATTTTTAAAAATTTAAAAAAATAATTTCAATTAAAATCAATGCATAGAAATCAATACATATCTCTCAATTTGAAAAAGAATACTATTTTAAAAATGCCTTAATCATAATCTTGCCGAAAAATGTTCTTCTATATTGAATTCAATTATCTGCCAATTAATCTACTCGTCAATATAAATAAAAATTCAATTCTGAATAATTGATTCAAGAACATTTATTAAGAACATTTATTAAGAACATTATTTTGACGAATAAAATTTATTCAAAAGTATTCAACAATAAATTCAATAATAAAATTGCGAGAATAAATTTTTGTCACCAATTAATTATAAATAGAATTATTAATGGGTTTGATGCCTTACTGTTGAGTTCAATATCCTCTCCCTCTTGAGAAGGATTGGAAGGGTCTTGCAAGATTGTGCCGGCGTAAATCTGGTGAACGTCTCCTCCGCTTGTGCTTGATTTCAAGAAAAAGGGGAATGGAAAACCTGTCAACAGGAGTAAAAAAATACTTCCATTTATTTCCATTAGAATTTTATAAAGCAAGTAATAGTACATATGCTGATACCAAAGAAAAATATCTAAATGAATATAAATTGCACAAGTTGACTTATATAGAATTCGATAATCTCGCAAAAAACCTAGGTACTTTTCTGCTAGCAGGACACAAGCGATAAATCGCCAAATATTGCTAAATATAGCACATTTTTATATCTTTAGTTTATGAGAAAAAATAAATACTATTTTTTATTTTACAACAATTTGATTGGCAAACATTCCACAATTTTACCTGCTTGGCAACATTTTGGTTCTCATGGCGACGTATTTGGACATTACAGGTATATATATATATATATATATTCATTTCGGCTTAAATGGAGATTTTGAGCTTTGAGCAAATTTGTTTTGAAGAAAAACCGCACTCTCGGCTTATATTCGGAAATATACGATATGAAACGGTACATATACGGATTCGAAAGGTACATGTTCAGAGTTTTTGTCTATGGAACAGATTCTAAATCCGTAAGAGACGTCAGAAAATAATCATGAGAATTAGATCTGCAAGAACATCTTACCTGCCCCAGGTATCATCCCGTTCTGACTAATGCGCCTGTTCAGACCTGGAATCTGGTCGCTCCTGAGAGAAGTGAGGGATCCTTGGAAAACCATCTCCCCTGCTCCCGCCCCCTGCGGCAGCGTGCGTTGGGGTAAGAGGCCCTGGGGACCCTTTAGCCCAAACAGCCCGACTGCGGCAGCTTCATTGTCCATGTTTCGCCCCAGCGTACTCCAGGGTGACGTGGTGTTCATTGGTTTGTTGCTGAAGTTACCCTGGTAGCTCTGAAATGAAAAGTACATCATGAAAACAGTACGCCTAGATGCCGGTATTGAAATAAATAAATGAATACCTGATTTGCAAAAAATGTTTTTTGAATATTTCAGCTGAGATAAAAGAATTTTGTCTTTTAATACAGTAAAATATACATAATCTCATTAATCCTTCTTTTCCTATTAACCACTATTTCACACTTAGGCATAAAACTAGAATAACTTCTAACAGCACGAGAAATCTAATACTATTAGAATTATATTTAATTTAATTCTTTAATTTTATTTTCTGTATTAGAATTCTTCCCGTTATAAGATTCAACCTCACCACCCAAGACCTTCCGTGAAACAGTAGTAATGGTTAATATAGAATTTAAACCACCCTAATAGACCATTCAAACCAAAGCACTTTATTTTGGCATGTTACTTCAAGATTTTTTTGAGAAATAAATGTTCATATATCTTGATACTTAATAAATGAATAGCATAAAGAACTTAACTTTGAAAGAAAGAAATATTGCAAGGCATTACGATTTGAAAAAAGCAAAATACTGTATTTAAAATTACAGTTTCATCTCCTTCTCTCTATATATACGTATATATATTCCAGTCTCACTGCGGAATAAAGGAAAACGGGGCCACTGATTTCCTAGCAAAAAAGACGGCCTCTGTTTTACAGCTAAATAATCAGGAGTTGGCCTATGATTCCATTAAGGCTATAATTAAAAGATCCTCAGGTGTTCCTACTTTGAGGATGTTGTCACTAGAAGCAGTCACAGATCCTAGTACGATCCTATTCATGATATCCTTGAATGACCTAGAGAAAAATCAGTGCCACTCCTCTCTGTCTCCTGTGTGATAGCCAGGAAGAAATGGATATGTCTCACCTTGCTTCCTGTTCTGCACTGCCTTCTGTTTCTGTATGGAAGCGTTATTGGATTACCAGACTTAAGTGGATGGATTAATTGATGTCATTTGTTTCTATATAGCAACAGCATTCTTTTTTATGATATCTGTTGTCCTACATCTTTATATATATAATTCTTATGTACACGTGTAAGTCCCTGAACTCCACCTAAATGGCCGTCCGATATTGATGAATTTTTTGGTGTGTGTTTGAGTGGGTCTCTGGATGGTTTAGATTCACAATTGGACCAGGTAGATGGCGCAGCAATCTAATATATCGCAGTATAATTCTTTGCATGTTGGTTTAGACATGCAAAGAAAAAATTGAAAATAAACACATGCAAAGAATTATACTGAGATATATTAGATTGCTGCCCCATCTACCTGGTCCATTTGTGTCACTGAACTCTTCCTAAACGTTTTGACCGATTTTGATGAAATTTATTGTGTATCTTTGACAAAAACATTGGAGAATGTTTTTATGCTATACCCTTTTTTATAAGTGGCCAACAGATGGTGCTGCTGTATATCAACTTCTATACCGGTCAACCAACCGCTATGAAAATTGGTAATAATATGTATTCGATTCGTTGTATGGAAAATAAGTTCGTTCTATCCTCTTTATTATTACTTGCCACCAGATAGTGCTACAGTATTTCATCTTATATACCGTCTAAAGATAACCATGAAATTAGTATGCACATATATTGGAAGATGGAGAATATATTCGCAATATGTAATATTTTACAATGCATTTTTTTTTCTGGCAAGACAGTGTAGGCCGGGTTCTGCTATTATATATATGTATATATATATATATATATATATTTCAAGATCTAAATGTCAAATATTTTCATGTGAAAACCAATAATATAAGTAACAATGAAAATGAGAAAAAAAATTTGAAACCTTTTTTATTTCCACTTACATGTTTCACTATAGTTATAAAAGTTTCTAACACATGAATCTTTAATGAGAGCTGAATGCGACTTCAATTTACAGAGCGACAAATTATAGAATACCTTTTAAAACCATGCAAAAAAAAACCAAAAAAAAACATTAAGAGTTCAATGTGACTATTTGTACTCATTGAGATCGTATAATTTGATTTTATTCTAATAGATTTCCGTGTTTATCATTGCGTTGACCGTGAAAGAAAAAAAAATTACGTTTCCGCACTTTCATGATAACAACAATGACTACCGTGCAAAAAGCAATGTGTTTTATATGGCTTATTGGATTTAAATTAGTCATTAAGGTAAAAGAAAACATCAGTTAGAAAACTTTATAATCAGCTAGTTAGTCAACCATTTCTAAAATAATCAATTAATTCATGCATGCAACAATTTAAAGAAAAATATAGTGTGTTGCATCATAAAAGTACAGATCAACAAATATTTTATTAATATAATTTTTTTTCTGACAGATTTATTTTAATGGTTTAGAGCTTCGAGTCCCGGTGGTGCCATGGATGTTTGTAGTAGTTTGGTATCCACTTTAAATCGTAGATCCCGGTCTAATATGAGAGTGTTGGGCATAGGACTGACAACTCTACCCCATAAAAAGTAAATATCTCCTGTCTCGAAATCTACCAGTAGCCAGACCGCCTTGGATCACCATGGGGCTGTTGCGCCAATGAAGAAGCATATTTGTTTTAATAGCTATATGAACTTTCGATATAATATGCACTACAGTATTGAATTTGCATAAACTTATTGAGTTACTTCAAAGAAGTAACTCAGTAAGTGCAGTTACTATTTCAGGGGTCTCCAAACTTTCCAGCCTTAGGGCCATATTGTTTACTCCAGTAAGTACCAAGGGCCAAAACCGTTTTAATTTTTCTGCCATTATATATACTAGTTAATTTAGCTTTTCCGTTCCAGAGGGATTTTCAGGATAAAAATCATACACAGTCCAGTCACATTAATGTGACCACCACCTACTTTCACTGGATAATTATATGAATATGGTTCACTGGAGTCGGCATGGCTCAACATCCCGTGAACACCTTCAGAAACCAAATTGACTTTCTTCCTGCACGTCTCGCAGCGGTCCGCACTGCCAAAGGTGGTTATTCTGGCTTTTGACAGGTGGTCCCATTAATGTGACTGGACTGTGTATGTTTGATTCAGGATATATACAGTCCAAACATCGATATACATACATATGTCATACTTTTTACCCCAATAGAATTACCGAGGGTAACCACGGGATGTTCACTAGTCTATAATGTTATTGGGATTCATTTCAATTATTTGTTAGTTGTTATGCTTAAGTTAAATTTTCTGTGTATTATGCTTGCCATTCATCTTTACCTAGCATGTAAATAAAACCGAGTTATTATCATTCTGTGTTTTTTATCCAATTTATTATAGCAACAATAAGCTATGCGCTGTCGCGGGCCGGATTGATGACACTGGAGGGCCGTAGTTTGGAGACCCCTGTACTATTTGAATGTTAAAAATTTCTTGGTGTAAAACTGAGTATAGTATGGGATGGCATGAATTGGGGCCTGATGCCCGAAAGACTAGCGTTCTGGCACTCGGTGCCATAGGGATCGAGTCCCGCTGGTGCCATGGATCATTTTAGTGGTTCGTAATCCACTTTAAACGGTAGGTCCCAGTCTCATTTGACTGCTAAATGTTGGGTGTAGGGTTGGCAACCCTGTCCCATAAAAAGAAAACATCTGCTGTCTAGAAATCTGCCAGCGACCAAGACGGCTTTGGCCCACAATGGGGCTGTTGTGCCAATGAAGATGATGGTGGTCTGAATTACAAAGGAAAATTAAATATATTTTTCTATCTTTTATGTATTTTTTGTCACATGACATTAAAATAGGTCCATTATTTTTTTCTGGTGACCTGCATTTATTTTAAATTTGGGATATACCGACCTGAGCTTGGTAGGCGCATTTGACTGGAGACAAGTTTCTGGCATTCATAGGTCTCCCAGGCGATGTGGTCAGTTCTGTGGGAGGATTTTCTGGAGGTGGAGGGATGATGTCCGTCCAGTTGACCATTCCGGCCGCCTTCGAAGTTCCCGGCATGAACTTGTTCTTCATCTGTCTGCTCTGGTAGCCGTAATCTTATTGATAAAAGTAAGAGAATTTATTTTATTGATAACAAAATTTTTCAAATATTTCACATAAATGTAATTTAAGCAGAATAATAATTTAGTGGTAATATTTTTTTACATTTTATAATTTAATAAAAATTTATTGGTGTAAATATATCCTTTTTTGCAGTACTAGAGTATATGGAACATAACCGTTTATTTGAAAATGTGAGAAATTATAAATCATATTTGTACTGGGAGAATCCCTGAATTCATCTTATTTTTACTGTAAAGTAATTGGCGAAATGTACAGTAATTAGTGTACTTTCAAAAAAAAAAAAAAAAAGTGATAATCAGTTAGATTTCATAACGAACGGCAACAAAACCTTTTTCTTATGAAATCAGTTTATTTAAGAACTTTAGTTACAATTATAATAACTTAAAATTGGAAATATTGTTTGCATTATTTTTTGATAAATGATGGTTTTATTGATGATATTCCAGGAGATCTCAAATTACTATAAAACACTCATATATTATCTCTAAAAATATTCTGTAAGCTTTAGAAGTTATTTGAACATTGGTAGCTTATTTATGTAAAAATTTATCTTAAAATTAGTAAAAGTTTATTTATAAAAAAATTATATATTAGTATTAGTATTTATTATTATATTAGTTTTATGTAAAAATTTATTTATAAAAAAAGACGCTTTTGCTTATAACTTATAAACAATTTTTTTTACAGTTGAATAAATATTAACGTCATCATTATTACATTAAAATGCCAAAAGATTCATTAACATTGTTGTTGATAGTCATTAACATTTTTTGAAAGCAATCAAAGAATGAAACAATAATATTGCTGACGTACCATTTGAATAATTGACGGATGAACAGGGCTGTCCTTTATTCATGAAATGATCGAAAACATCATCTGGAATAATATTAAACATTAGTTAATTTATGCTATTAGACATAAAAGCGCATTCTAAAATGAATTCATATGAATCAGGATGAAGAATCCAACCTGGAAGTCTAACAACATTTGCATCATGCGGCATATCAGATTTCTTGCTCATCTCAGAACTACTGCTTTTGCTATCATATACCTAAAAAATGATAAATTTTTTTTCAAAAATAGGATATTAATTAGATTTTTTATCACTTAAATATTTAAAAATTAAAAGAAAGATGTTTTTCTCCAAAATTATTGAAAATTATTATTACAAAGCTAAAATATATTTATTGAGCAGTCCAATGAACAAAGAATGCATCGAAACCAACTTTACAAAATTAAATAAATAAATGTTATAACCATGCTTCCTCCTACGCACTGGCAAGAGCGCCCCCTGCGGCGTTCCGGAGAAATGGTCAGTATGCCTCGAGATTCTTACCCGAGATGAAGTACAGTGCAACAAGCGCTCCTGCTGAGAAACGTTTACAGTCTCACCCCGAGAGAAAATATATTTAGCATAGCCCTGTGCATTAGTTGGCCTACAGACTCTCACCCGAAAACGAAGTATATTTCGCGCATTCCGCGAAAAACCTGAGTATCGGATTTTCAACTTAGAAGTGGAATCCTTCCACGAATCCAAAATTATATGTCTTTAAATGTGTTAAATATTGTATGTTTATTGTGTTTGTGCGTGTGTGAATAAAGCTGGGAGTTCTCCAACCTGCATCAACTGGGAGTCTCAACCCAACCACACCCAGTTATAATCCAGCTGCACACTACAATTTGTATTTTCTAATGTATTAAGCATACCTTTACAGCGAGTATCTCTAAAAATATTAAGATTTTCTTCTAGGAAACTAGCTAGCCTAAAGCATTCCATCCTCCTAAATGTATATCTTTTAAATGGCGGGATTATCCCTATGCGGGCTCCTCGCACCCCGGCCCCCCCCCCCCCTTCCTTTTCAATAGTTGGATTGAAGTTTTGTTCGTATCAGTGAATGTGACAGCTTCATTTCGCTTTAATGGTTGGTTCTATAAGTGTTTCCTACTTCATTTCACGAGCAATGCTTCCCAAAGAAACGTAAGATGAGTGGACAAGTCAATTTTACATTTTATTTGAGGGAACCTAATTTGAATGCATAGATTACGCTGCAGATGAGGAAAACATCTCACGATCCAAAATGTAACGTTCTGATTCGCCAATAAGGAGTTTGTACGTCGTGTACGTCATTTCAAAAGACATTAATATTACAATTGATTTTTTTTTTTTTTTGCATACGTTTAACTAAACTCATAAAAAAAAAAATCATATTTAAACTCTTAGCAACTCAGGGAAAAGAAATATTTTATGAAAATTATTGAAAACATGTTTTCAAGATCAGAGAGAAAGCATTAATAGCAGTGCTTTGAGCCGAAAATGATTATTTTGAAGGGACTATAATAAGTATTGACGAATAAACTGAAACTCTGACCATTAATCTAGTCTTATTTTTCCCAATTTTTTTTATCACATTAGAAGACATTAAAATTGATTTTACTCCATCTACTGTCGAAAAAAACCTATATATTGATTGTTGTATTTCTTAAACGACTTTGTTAAGATTAATAATCATTTCTTAACGATTCTTTAATTTTAGTTTCATTATACAATGTTTACTACTATCTCTAATTAACAATTTTTTATGATCCTATAAAAATCACATAACATATTATATGCAACATAGAACATGCTTATGAGTGAAATATATAATCGTTTCGTTTTTCTTCGTGGCTGTATGAAGATGTTGTACACACACAAAAAAAAACCCCTCTATTTTAACTAAAAACATGGATGATTGCAGTCTATTTCCTTATAAATTAACTATCTTTGACATTAGTTCAGCACATAATGATTTACAATTGACTATTAAAGACATGCTGACTCATGATGTCTAATATAATTATTATAATTTTTACAATTTACTGTGAAGCTATAATGGTTCTTATTTGTTTGTACTTTTCAATAAAATTTAACTATTAGCGCTTATTTACTTTATTTATTTTTAACCTTTCCGCATTTTGAATTTTTCTTCCTCAAGATAGCAATATTAACTCTGTTTTATTTTTAATTTTTATGTTCAATCACATGTATTAAAATGACAAACAAAAAAAAAAAAGAAAAAATTAAAATAGAAAAGCATAATTTTGAAATTAAAAATAAAATAAAATTCTATAAAAATATCTTTTCTAAAAGTAGAAAATTTTGATTTAAAAATTACTAATACTTAATTACTACAAATGTTCAAAAATAAATAAAAATACAAAAATTGCTAATACTTTAATTACTATAAATGTTAAAAAATAATAAAACTATAAAAATTACTAATGCTTTAATTACTAGAAATGTTAAAAAAATAATAAAACTATAAAAATTACTAATACTTAATTACTACAAATATTCAAAAATAAATAAACCTCACGAAGTTTTAAATTATGAATTATTCAAATGAAAGGAAATTTGATCCCTTACATTCATCAAATAATTTTTCCATTTCACGTAATGTCTGAAGAAGTTACATAACATTGTTTATTAGATCTATTTTGTTTTCAATTGTTTGACAACCCCCAAAAGAAATTACTAAATATTGGGTTGAATTTCCCATTACTCCCCCTAAAGCAACTGATCCTATCTATTGTTTGGTAATTTCTTGCCATCCTGTCTTTATCGCCAGTCCGGAGAATCGATTCGTTCATACGATTCGATCCGAAATCCGATTATTCGATCCAGTTCACTTCTTCCTTTCAGTTCTTGCGTGATTGGATTAATCCGTTTTACAAACCACTTTTTTATCGTCTGCTGGTACGGAATCCAAATAGAAAGGAAGAATATCCCTCAATCGCACATCGATTTTTATCTTGTTTTTGGATAAATACAATGGAGGAAAAAAAAATCCCATTGTTCATTGAAAAACCCATCAATATTCTTCTTCATTTTGTATTTTCTTGTTGTCAATGGATAGCAGCAAATTGCCAAGAGAAGTCAGGCAACGTTTTGACTAATCATCTTCCGGTAAAAAAAATAAATTATTATGTGGATATAAAATTCAACTTGAAAATATTGACTACCACATTTAGTACCATGGTTTCGTGTTATTTTTACATCATTGGTTCAGTTCCTATTAAACATATAGAGATACGGTTCCTACTATTAGAAAGAAAATTTTTCTCTTGCCTGAACAAAATTATTTCTCAATAAATATTTGAAAAAAAAATCAATTATTGTGTAGATATAAAATGCAACTTGAGTATGATTCTATGGTTTCTTGCTATTTTTACATAATTAGTTCAGTTCCTATTAATATTGTATTGTAATATGTAATATTAATGTAATATATATGTTGTATTGTAATATTATTGATACGGTTCCTATTTATACATATAAGTTGAAATTTACTAATTTGAGACTATTATAAAAAGAAAATTTTTCTGTTGACTGAACAGAATTATTTCTTAATTAATATTTGAAAAAAATCAATTATTGTGTAGATATGAAGTTGAACTTGAAAATATTGACTACTACATTTAGTATCATTCTATGGTTTCGTGTTATTTTTACATCATTAGTTCAGTTCCTATTAAACATAAAGAGATACGGTTCCTATTATTAAAAAGAAAAATTTTCTATTGTCTGAACAAAATTATTTTTTAATTAATATTCGAGAAAAAATCAATAATTTTATAGATATAAAGTTCAACTTGAAAATATTAACCACATTTAATATCGTACTATGGTTCCGTGTTACTTTTTATATCATTGATTCAGTTCTTATTAAACATGTAGAGATACGGTTCCTATTATACATATAAGTTGTAATCTACTAATTTGAGCCTATCTTAAAAATAAAATTTTTCTCTTGCCTGAACAAAATAATTTCTTAATTAATATTGAAAAAAATCAATTATTGTGTAGATATAAAGTTCAACTTGAAAATATTGACTAACACATTTAGTATGATTCTATGGTTACGTGTCATTTTTTCATCATTTTGTTCATTTCCTATTTAACATACATAGATAAGGTTCTTATTACGCATATAAGTTGCAATCTATTAATTTGAGACTATCTTAAATAGAAAGTTTTTCTTTTGCGTGAACAAAATTATTTCTTAATTAATATTTAAAAAATTAGTTTGGTTTTTATTTTAATTTACTAGTCATTAATGAATTAATTATTTATTAATTAGTTTTCACAATAAATTAATAATTTTCGCATTAAATCAATAATAAGTCGTCAATAATCGTTTTTCATAATAATTCATTGGCTTCTATAATAAATTTTATGTATAATTTTGCATAAATTATCTAAAATATTTTTTTTATTTAAAAATTAAAACGATTTTTTTGTTTTTTAAATAAATTTTATGAAATGAAGAAAGATAAATTAAGGCATTATAATGTTTGGTTTTAGAAACAAAGAGTTATCCACAAAATTAAACATACATTTCGGTTTAAAAAATAAATGCAAATGATGATTGAAGGATCAGAGCTGTCAGTCCTACGCTCAACGCTCTACAGTCATATTAGACTGGGATCTATGGATATTTAAAGTGGATTGCAAACTACTACAAACATCCAGACTCGAACCCTAACCTGTGGTACGGAGGGCCAGAGATTTACGTTATATAGAATTCAGAAATATTTATAATGTATAATTCCATTTTCTTTATTTCTCCTGCATTATACACGCTAAACTGTAGCTCCCGATCTAATTAACCTAAAGTGTGCATAAAATCAACGTAGAGCGTCAAACCAAACTAAACCAGCATTATACATTCATTGTTGATCTGTTTTTATGTTATTTTTGCGCTTAATGATAAGAATATTCTTGTGTAATTACCATGGTCGTCATTGATTTTCTGTGAGATAATAATTATGCTTTGTATTTCAGTAAATTTTTGTATCTTAAAAAAACTATAAGCATAGCTACTAGTTTAAGAGTAATGTTTTATAGAAATTCACAACTGAAAAAACTCAAACTATGTACTATGTACTCACAGATCCAGTTGTAGGTTTTTGCGTGTTGATGAGTGTAGTTGTGGCATAGGGAGCCAGGACACAGGACATGTCCCTTTTATAGTAGGTAGACATACTGTGCGTATCTACTTCTGCATAATCAGGAGCGCATACACTAGGATGATAAAAAGAGTCTTGCTTTATATACATATATAATTAAATTTAAATAAAATTTTAAAAATATATGTATTAAAGACACTTTATTTTAATTCAGTCTATTTTTTTTTAAATAAAAGAAAAATATTGATATAACAATCATCAAAAGTTATAATACTATTATTTAATTTTATTTTTAAAATATTTTGAAAATTTAGGTCAATTTTTAAAATCTGAATTTCACTATGACTTTTGTGAACAAATTCCCTTTACAAGAAAAAAAAGGAAAATAATTTATATATTTTGTAATCTATGATTGTGTACATTCTGTAAAAAGAAATTATTGGTACACTGCTGACCATTAAACCAGTATATTATGGTTATGATACACAAATAACGCGAAATTTAAATAAAAGACAATATTTGTTTGGATATGTAAATGATAAGCATTCAAACATATGCAATAAGTTGAGGTAACACCATCTAAAGTCTGCGTAAAATGGAAATTTTTAATATGAATTTCTCATAAGAAAATTCCTATTCGTAGGTTGGTTACTCGTAAGATCTTTTTAGGAGTTATATAAGCTTCTTATACAGGACTAATAATTTACAGGATGTGGGTTTTCAACAGTTCGGCACTTCCAAAATTGCACTATAAAAAAATTGTTAATAGAGTGTTGACGAATATCACTTGGCAAAACAAGCGTTTCTTTATTCTGTATCTCTTAGGTGTATACAATCAGAACAATTTCATTTCTGTATTAATTTGTGTACCAATTTTTTTTCTCAGAATTTATAGATGTTTCATTATCATAAAAGAAAAATCATTTTTTATTTGTCATCATATGAAACAGAAAGCAACAGAGTCTGATGAAAATTGAATGGAGATTACTTATAAAGTTCAAAGACATTATTAAGATATTTCGTGAGATAATTTTTAAAACATCATCAAAGAGACTTGCGAAGAATCCGAAGTTCAAAAATTAATTATTCAGAATAAGTAATAACTTAATAGTTGTGACCTATTCTAAATTAATAATAATAATCAGAATAAGTAGAAACTAAACAGTTATTATCTATATTCTAAATTAATTATTCATAATAAGTAATAACTTAATAGTTATTACCTAAACTGAAAATTATTTCCTAAAATTATATTGATAATGTTTTTGGACTTCATAAGAAAGCTCCATAAATTCATAATACTGAAGACTTTTAGAATTGTTATACTTAATAGTATAACAGTTTAGAATTGTTAAGAAACATCATCTCAAACATCATCGAAACATCATTCACATATTTTTGTTTAAAGTTAAATAAAAGCTTTTATTTTAATATAGAGCAAAAATAAAGTGGCATATTAAAGCAAAGAAGGGTGCAGATAATAATTAAACCCTATTGTGAACTGATGCCATGCATTTCTTTTTCATTTGAATGTAACACATGGTTAAAAGTTAAAACTAGTATAACAATTTAGAACTGTTATATAACAAATAGTATATAATAATAGTATAACAATTTAGAATTGTTATACTTAATATTGTAATAATTCTAAAAGTCTCCAGTATTATGTACTATTATTCACTACCATACCATTACTTATCTCATACCTGCTACTACTGCATACTATTACTATTGACATAACAACATTAACATAACATTAAAAAATTATAACACTTTGAAAATCTTACATTCTTAATTTAGAAATAGTTGCTGTATTTAAATTTCAGTCATGAATAAATTTATTTCAACATTTTCACGAAGTTGAAAAACTTCAGCATATAATTTTTTATAATGTTTTATAGACTAAACTAAATACTCTCTTTAGCTGAAGAAAAGGAAATGAAACATTTTGACACTAATTACTCAACCCTAGTGTGGCCCCGTTTTGGTGAAAAGAACTGCATCGAAAATATAAAATCAACATTTCGAGAGCTGCGAGGCTTTTACAGTTGAATAGTGAGAATAACAATAACATCTTTTTTTTTCCCCCCCCCCCCCCCCATGTGGGCTAAAGAATGCCATTCTCTTAAAACCGAATGGGACTTCCTTACCTGTAATAATTGTGCTCCAGGGAGGAATCTGGTTTTTCCAGTAATTTCGATTCGCTCAAGCTATTTGCATTGCTCGCGTGTGATGAATTCAGGGTTTGGTTTATCCATAGGGTCTCGCAGGAATTCACACCCCTGGAAATACCAAAAAAAGGTTCGTTATAAGAATAGGTTAAATGAATAATTTTTTTTTCTCATCGATTGGTAATATGGGAAATTTTTTTAGGTTCAAAATTTACAATGCTTAATAATTTTTATTTTTCCTTTAAAATATTTGTTTTTTTTAAAATATTTTGAAATTTATATTATGACTTAAATTAAATTACATTTTACGAATATATATTATCTTATATACTATTAAATATTTAGTAGTAAATTATTATATTATTAATATACTATTATTATTTATTATATAATATATTTATGTATACAAATGTACATAAATATTCAAATATATGTACATATATATATTATAAATTAGGCAAATTTTAATTATATTATACGAATTCTTTAATAAAGAATTTGTATTAAAGATAGAAAAAAAATCACTTTTTCTTTAAAATTTATATATATTTGAAGATCGATAAAAAATTTCAGCGGATTAGATAAAAAATATAAAGAAAAAAAATGAATCAAATCAATTTTATCAATTAATTATCAAAGTAATTTATCGATTTTTTATATTTTGTTTAAAAATTTCCCTAGAGAAAAATTTTTTAATTGTAGTTTTTGAGATTAAAGGAAACATTTTAAATTAGCCCAGTAAGAATTTCAATTAAATTGACATATTTCGAAATTCAATTAATTCAATTTTAATTCATAAAATACTTTTTTGTGTTTTGTACAGTAATAATTCCTGTTTTATATTTAAATATAATTTTAATGTTGTTTAAATATAATTCCACATTATTTCGATAGTTAAAAGAATATATTTTGAAAATTATTTCGAAAATAATCAATAAACTCAATACTTACCTTATTCCTTCTGTTTTATGGAGCGGAACTGAAATAAAAATACAAAATTAAAAACAGTCATTTATTCATAATTTAAAAATAAATAAATAAATATTTTAAATCAAAGTGAAATATTACATTGAATATTTAATCTTATGAAAGTAAACACTAATTTAAGAATATACGATTAAAAAGGAAACTTTATAATATATAACATTAGAATATAATTGTTTTTTAAATGAAAATAAGTTGGAAGATTTACAAAAGTAATAATGTACTCATATAATAATTAATATTTATAATTTCTGTCTATTATTTAGTATAAAAGAAGGAATGAATTTTTATTATTGCCAAATTTTTCAATTTAGAATTTTATAAAAAAATTCCGTAATCATTTTATTAAATTCATTATATAGTGATTGAAATAAATAAAAATATAATACAGTTAATTAATTGTTTTTCACATAAGAAATTTATCGACCGGGTTTAATGAATTTTTAATTAATTACATAATGACTGTTTACAATATGTTTTGATATTAAACAATTATTTATTGTAAAACATTTTGCTGCATTGCCATATAATTGCTCATTTATCCATTTTCATATCGAGTGTCGAGATATTTGAAGTAGCGTATCACTTTAATGACCATTATAAATCCAGCTTATACACTTTATCGAAAAATAAAGAAAATTTGCATAGTTATGTGATTATTATGTGTTGTTGTTTCTCATCCCACTCGGTCAACAGCAACATCTAGAACAAGTCCATGAACCCGTGTGTTTTCATACAATGAAAAACCACTCCAGGATTTGAGCACTACTGGCTCTTCTGGCTACTAATGCAAGTCAAAATAAATTTAAAATTCTTAAACTGACGAGTCATGATAAAGGGTAAAAAATACAGCTTCTTTTTGTCCTTGATCTTGCTGCACAAAGACTTGGGGCACCCAAAGGAAGAAATTTGATTTTATTCCACCCATTCCACCGTCCATCCCCCTGAGCATTGGGTACCTATTTTAGTCGTCTGTTGCTAATAATTTTGGCAAAATGGGAATTAATATCAAATATTAAAGTTAAAAAAAAATCTAAAAGTTACTATGATTGTTGAGATCATTTTTCTCGATTTGTATTCATTAAACTGTTGTTTTCAAATGCCAGGAAATATGGACTGAGATCATTTGTAATTAAAAGTGACAAATATGTATATTCAACATTACTCAAAGAATATGTTGCCAGCTACAATGCACTGAAATTTGGAACGAAACTGTGCTCATATAGAGAGGGGTTCTTATCCTTTTTTAATCTTCCTGAGATTTTTTTGGCCTGCTGATTTATCCTGCCCATCCCCTTGTAGACACATAACGAGCTTTAAATTCAGTACAGCTTGTTAGATTTTGTTAATTTTGTTGCTTGTTTTTTTTTTTTTTTTTTTTTTTTTACCATTATCCTTTGTTGCACAATGCATTAAATCAGCTCAATATTTTATAACCATTCCCTAGTGGTTTGGCACTCATAAATGTTTGCCAGTTTCAAAATTATTCAGTTTATGACTGTATATGGTAATTTTAATCTATGTTCAATTGATTTTTGCAAGTGTTATGTAGATGAAGTGAAGAATACATTCTTCACATTCTTTTTAACTGCTCTAGGCTTAAACGACCTAGAAAAATTGTAAGGAAAGAACTGGCACACCAAAAAGTCAAATAACCACCAAATATTTGTCAACTTGTTAAGAAGAAATCTGCTTTCACAGCCTTTTATAAATTTGTAAATTCTTATCTTAATGTTTATTAAATCAATTTTTTTTCACTTTTATTGCTATTTGTACTTTTAAATTGAAGTTTCTAAATTTTTTTTTATTGGTTTACTTTCTGTCCTATGTGATACGATGTTTAAAGTCATATATGATACAGTGTTTAAAGTCATATTTGATACAGTGCTTAAAGTCATATGATACATTGTGGTATACGAAGATTTCTTTCAAATTTCAATAAAAAATATCCTTTATACTTTATTCAGAGGAAAAAAAAATGGTAGGATTTCGGGGCCCTAGTATTTAGCTATAAAAAGTACAAATATATAAATGCCTGTCAATATTTCGCTTTATACAGGGGCCTGATGGCCGAATGGCTAGCGCTCTGGCGTTCGGTACGACAGGTATCGGGTTCGAATCCCGGCTTTGCCATGGGTGTTTGTAGTGGTTCGGAATCCACTTTAAGCCGTAGGTCCCGGTCCTAATAGGATCGTAGAGCGCTGCGGGGGCATTGTTACTCCGCGTCCGTGGCTTACCATCAAGTTACACACTCCCCCTGGGTAATGCAAAGTGAGTAGCATCGGTGCAGCCCTTATGGCGAAGATCACGGTCTATTTTCCAGCTGCATTAAAAGAAAAAAAAAATATATTTCGCTTTATAAACATAGAAGACACAGAGGTATAGGTACCGTTGATCTGTACGCCGAGTGCCTTTTTCCAGGCAAGCCTTCTTCTGAAGAAGACAGCCACTAGGAAGATGGACAAAAGCAGGAACAGAAAACTGCCTAGAACAGCGATGAACCACGGTTGTTGGACCATCGTGTGCAGGGAGGAAGACCTCCTCGACAGTCCGCTGTCCGAAGCTCCCACCAGGTGAGGATCTGAAATATACAGAGATGATTATGTGTTGTTGTTGTTTCTTAGCCCACTTGGTCAACAGCAACATCTATACCAAGTCCATGAACCCGTGTGTTCTCAAACAATAAAAAACTGCCCTTGAATACAACTGGCTCTTCTGGCAACCAATGCCAGTCAAGATAAACTCAAAATTCTTAACCCGATGAGTCATCATAAAGGGTAAAAAATGCAGCTTCTTTTTGTCCTTGACTTGCTGCGCAAAGACATGGGGCACCCAAAGAAAGAAGTCTGACTTTACCTCACCTTATTATAGCCCAGGGCACTGAGTATCCATTTTAGTCACCTTTTACTACATGTATGGGCTATAGTGAGGCTATCCGAACCCAGATTCACATGGGGAGATGATTATGTAAAGTCATATATGCAGATTTTTAAAAATATTTTCTTTTTACTTGGTGATTAGAAACCTCCGCAAGTCATATTCGCATTCAATCACAATGTTCGTAATGTACTTCACTATTACAAAAATTTTCCATTGTTTGTGAAAGCTGCTGCTATAATTTTTTTTTATTTTAACCAATATAAAACAATTTTAAAAAGGTTGTAATGATTTCTATAAGAAAAATAAAAAAATAAAAAGTTTTAAATCAAAATAAAAAATAATAATATAGCTAATAATGGGACACTCCTTTATTTTCATAACATGTCTTAAAATTTTAAAGTTATACCCTTCCAGATTTAAGTACAAAATATTTTATTAATAAGAGACATATCGAAAAAATTTATAATTTTTAATACTTCTATATGTTTAGATCATTCTTCAATATTATATGGAATATAATATATAATTTGAATACTGATTTGGATTTTAGATGAAACATTAATAAATTATCATATTTAAGGTCTTAAAAGATAATTATATAAGATGCTGTGTGCGATATTGTTCAAATTAAGGATATATATTTCCAGCTGTACATTTTAATAAAAGAAAATATTAAATTTTTGACTTCCTTACCTATAAGAATGTTCACGAAAGAAGTGGAAGGCCCCACACCCGCTTGGGTAAACGCTTCGGCTCTGGCTTTGTACAGAACACCGGCTGTTAGGTTCTTCAGTGTTACAACTGTGGTTGTGCTGTTGGTCGTAACATTAGAATGAAGGTTGGATGAATTGTCGTACACTTGCAACTGAAATCATAATAAAATAGTAAATTAATTTAAAACATTTAATACAATTACTCCAATTAGTTTCTTTTTTTTTTAATTCTTGTGTACAAAAATTGAGAAAATTATATCATTCGTTTTGGTTTTTAAAGTTCCTAATATCAAATATTGATTTTTTTTAATAGTAAATATAATATATATTTTAAAATTTATATGCATTTCATAATTGGAAACATTACAAACGTGTTTATTACACAAATTTGTTTCTATCATATAAAATTTTTCAGCACAGTCAGTCATACAAACTGTTCTTATCACATAAAATTATTCAGTGTAGTCATATAAATTGTAGTCACATAGTTATTTTTTAATAGATTTTATTTATACTTGCAATTATAAGATTTTAAAAATATATCCTACAAAATTAATACACAAGATTTTAAAAATATTTCCTACAAAATTAATACATAAGATTTTAAAAATATTTTCCACAAATTAAAACCAAAAAAACTATGATTTTATTTGTCTACAATTATACAATAACCTTAACCGTTTTTATCTTAGAAATAATATTGTATAAAAAAGTTTAATTATACAAAATGCACTGGTATTCGTATAAAATAGGAAGAGAAAGAAAAATCTAAGGGATAGTTTTTAAAAGTAAGCTCGATTTTTTTTCAAATAAAGTATATTTTATGTTTAAACAGCATCGTATTTAATAATAATAAAAAAAAAGCAAATTTGATTTTTTTAAAAGTACTGTAATTTTGTGCAATTAAGTATTAGACCAAGTACGGGATAATCAAGCATTATAAATTTTAGGTACAATTCCAAAAAATTAATTAATTTACTTAAAAAAACTGAAAATTTAATTATAATAATCATACATTTTATTTTTTAAGGAAACAACTTAAATTATTATTTAACATTAATCAGTCACAAATCAGAATGAAAATTAATAAGAGCCCGAATTTTATGTGAGTTTGAAATTTTGTGTAACTAAAACTTAACCAAAAATAACATAATGTAACTATCTTTCCTCCTATGCACTGGCAGGAGCGCCCTCGTGGAGGGTTCAGGATAAAGGATTAGTTGGCTACAGACTCTCACCCGGAAAAGGAAGTATATCTCACGCACCCTGCTCGTGTTTGAGTATCGGATTTTCGGCTTAGAAGTGGAATTCTTCTACGAATCTATAATTATTTATCTTTAAATTCATTATAGATAGTATGCCTCTAATTATATGTGAATGATGTTTGTGTGTGTGTCAATAAAGCTGTGAGTTCTCAACACTGTGCCTCAAGTATCTAAACTCAATACACCCAGTTACAATGTGGTTGCCTAACCTGCACACTATAATAATTTTTTTTTTTTTTTTTTTTTTTTTTTTTTTGTCATTTTGACGAATTAAAACATTACGTAAAAGTAAATGAGCAAATGGTAACTTTTAGATTCTGATGTAATGAAGTAGAAATAATAAAATAATTAATTAAAATTTTAATGAAAGGATATCATAATTTACATATAAAGGATAATACATATAAAGGACATAATTTGGGTATTTGATTCATTAATTAAAAGAGACTAATTTGAATTATTGAATTGGTGAAGGCTTCTAATTCCAATGTAAAGAAGTAAAATTCCAGGAGACTATTTTATTTTCATAGTCCTTTCTAATTATTTTAACTATCTTCTTCAATACCATACAAATGTAAGTATACCCTAACTCATGATAATGTGTGGCGCCAATTGTATTGCTGTCCACCAATGGTAATGCGTACCATCGCTCTCTAGGATGGACGCCAAGGTACGATATTCAATTTCAACAGTAAAAAAGGAATTTTCCTGAAAGTTTTGATTGAATACTTCGATTTTTAGCTAGTTTAAAATGTTCTAACATTTGCCCTTTGCGAATACAAAAAAATGGTGGATGCGTTCTTTCCTGGGGGTGTTGGGGGGGTCACATTCGCCCGACAGCGAGATGTTAGTTAGTAGGGAGAAAATTATGGGTGAGTTTTGGTAGAAATATCAATATTATTATTATTATTATTATACTGTGGTAAATACATTATTTGAATCCACTTCAAATCGTTGGTCACGGCCTAATATGATCGTATAGCGATGGGCGTAGGGATGACAACCCTACCCCGTAATGATGACATCTGTTGTCTCAAATTCTGCCAGAAGGCAGATGGCATTGGCCCACCATGGGGCTGTTGCGCCACTAATGATGATGATGAAGAAATACAGTGCTTAATATTTATTAATTTAAAGCAGCACCATGTTCCATTTTTGCAGTTTTCATTAAAATCTGATATATATGTTGTTGTTCTAATGCAGCTGGCAATACAGAGACAGTTATCTTTATGCCAAATGCAGGGGCTGCACCGTTGTTACTCATTTAGCACTACTCAGGGGGCACGTGTAGCTTGAAGATATGCTACGGACGTGAGTAACACTATCCGCACAAAGATCTGCGATCACATTATATCGGAACTTGTGGTTTAAAGTAGATTCCGAACCATTACAAATATCCATGACACCGCCGAAACTCGAACCCGAAACGATCTGATATATATTATTATTTTTAATACAGAGTTATATATATATTTATTTATTTATGTTGAAAGATATGTTTATATATATATATATATATATATATATATTTATTTAT